>JAQMYK010000018.1:1783338-1794498 GCA_030014345.1 Clarias buthupogon | reverse complement strand
TCAACATAAACAGGCTATTTATAATAGTTCAACTAATGAGTCACCTCGGTTCAGGTGAGAGCTCCCATCACCTGACCAAGGTGCATCCTGGGACATGTAGTTCTAATATCAACAAAAAACACAAAAGTCTCTGGGCGCTTTGGCGCCCTCTAGGGGTTAACCCATACAATAATGAAATATTATAAATAAAAAAAAGCTAATGCAATTAAATTAAAGAAAAGAATACACTTTACAAAATTGCATTTATTCCAGTCTACTCATCTTATTTCAATCAGCGGGTATGGAGTAATCGTACAGCAGCACTAAAGGATATTAAATTTCCAGGATCGGCAGTAAACATGAGGAAAATGTTGGTATGATTATGCTCACATTATGCTTGGCAGTTCCTCTGGAACATCTGCCAGTGGCAGACGGCTCTCACACAGCACTCGGGAAATATCTGCTGAAGTCTGAACCCTGCACCAGGACGACCTACTGAGGTGAAATCTGGCATTTGTACAAAATAAAATATGACTTTAGTAGAAGCTAATAGAGATTGCACTAGCATTCTGTAGATGAATTACATATTCTGAGTGGCAGGTAGTGATTTATATAAACAGGACGTAAAACCAGCTTGTGCAAACTTTGGTACAAAGCAACAGTAAGAAGAAAACACGAGGAAAATCCTTCTTGTAGGCACTTTTTAATATTAATGAGTTCCATTTTTATAGACGTAAGTTACCCACTGGACTGTACGTATTATGCATTTTTGTTTTAATATTCATGGAATGAGTCTCCAGTGTCAATGTAAAACTTTAATTTGAAGTTTTTCAACAGCCTTGAGACAAAAGAGGTTACACTTTTGCATTTTAATGCCTTTTTAATGTCAAGATAAGTCACCAGCTGAATTTAACTAAGTACTGTAAATAGTTGAGAGACTTCTATTGGATAGCAGTGATTAATTTGTTTTAGCTGCAACAGGTTATTTAACCCTAACTGATGCAGTGAGGAGCTTCTCTATTATTCATGCATTATTCATGATCTTTCACACCTCCTTGCATACGGCCTTTCTACACAACAACTGTCTAAGAAAATTTAAATGAATGTATTGTTTTCTGTAAATACAGTAAGTGAGCGAGGTGATTGTCACATCATTTATACACTACAAGATCCAGGTCACAAAAGTCTTGTACACAAATGTCATGAATGTGTTTTGTGGTCTTATTTCAGTGACTTATTTTTTTTGTTGTTTCAATAATCACACATAACTGTTTTTTTCTCCAATATGCAAACTTGTACATACATGCTGCTCATATATTATTGTAGCCTAGTTTGTGCTGAATACAGTGTAATCAGACTTTAGACATTTATATGTACACCTTCAGACTCCTAAGGGTTAAACAACCATGTAAACAGAAGACAAATCCTGTGGGTGTGGCAAAAAAGGTAATGTGTTACAGAAGGGTTAAATTATTGTCCTGCATCAAGAAAAGAAAACAACTAAGGAGACTGCGGAAACTACTAACATTGGGTTAAGATTTGAATAAGATCACTTAAACATTTGGTAAAGACAAATTGTAAAAAAAAATATTAATAGTAAAATCAAGAGCATTTTCACACACACGATATGGAGAGGACTCAAGGGATCAGGACTAAACAGCTGTGTGTCCATAAGAAAAACACTTGTTAGTGAAATTAATCAGAAAAAAGGCTTGGGATGCTTGGAAGCATCAAGATTGGACTTTGGAGCGATGGGAAAAGGTCATGTGACCTGACGAGTCCAGATTGAGCCTATTCCAGAGTTATGGGCGTGTCAGGACAAGAAGGGAAGCACATAAAGCGATGCACCCATAATGCATAGTGTCCACTGTACAAGCCTCTGGAGACAGTGTTATGATCTGGGGTTGATTCAGTTGCTCAGGTCTAGACTCAGCAACGCTATGGGGCAATAAAATGGAGTCAGCTGACCACCTGAATGTACTGAATCACCAGGTTATCACCTCTACTGTATGTAGCTTTTCTTCCCTATTGGTCATATTCCAACAAGATGAATTCGACTCAAATTGTAAAAGAGCGGTTTAGGAAACACGAGACATAATTTTCACTCATGAACTGGCCACTACAGAGTCCAGACCTTAACCCCATTGCGAGTCTTTGTGATGTGCTGGAAAAGGTTTTATGCCACTATACGGTCTGACTCTCACATCATCAGTACAAGTTCTTAAAGAGAAAATAATGCAACTCTGTAATGCAATGTTGCTTATTGAAAAAGTGCTGTGCCGAATGTGTGCCGTAATGAAAGCAAAAGGCGGTCCACTGAAATATTAGAGTATGATATAATTGCAAACAGGAAATCTTGTAAGTTAACATGAAATATTACATTAAATAGCTAAAAAGATAAAAAGAAAAATATTTTAGTATAAATATTACATTAGATAGTTATAGATCTGGGAAACAATTATGTAATAAATAAAACATTATTATTGTAATTGTTTGCAAATTGCTGTCATACAGTATACAGTATGATAAATAAAAAACTTCAGCACACGCAGTTATTGGATAATAATCAACCTCACATTAGTAGCAGTAACTCTGCATTATCATTGTGAAACAGCAAAACTAGATATTAAACCAATGCTTTAATCACAGAAGATTTATTCAAACACATCTTTCAGCTGAGCGATCAAAGTGGGGGAACCGGAGAGGTGCTGCACTACACTTCCAGTCTATTAGTTTTAATTCGTACACATTTTCTCAAACATTTCATACACATTTCCATGAATGTCACATGTATTGAGTTTTTATGTAAGTTTGGGTTTTTCCATGTTTCTTGGTCGTGCTTTATGGATCGGCTGTAGTGCGTACAATTTCGCGTTGCTCTTTAATGCATAGAGTTTTCGTCCTCTTTCCTAGCGGCCAGAGTTCCCATCGTTATCGCGTTCTGCGTTGGTTTCGAGTGCCCATGCTACACTAAAATAAAGAAGCACGCTCGCGTCCACCTTGGCCTCAGCTTCCTGACGTACTGTAAACGAGTATTTAATTAAAGTGATTACAGCATCGTTTTAAGCTATGAGCACATAAAAAGTATAATGTGATGTCCTAAATGCAATCTTTTGGTAAATTGCTGTGGTTTAAGATAACTAAAACACTTGAGGATACGCTGTTATTGGAAGCTGCTGTTATTGGAGACAAAAGTGAATTTACATTTATGATTAAAGAACACACACACACACACACACACACACACACACACACATTGTTAAACATCATGCATCAGGCTGAGAAAGTGTGATTTAAAGCTACTCCTGGAGCTCATATGAACCTGCACACTGTACTTGAAGTGTAAAAAAAAAAACCCGCCGGCTAGAAGGCTGAAATTACCCACATAAAATATGCACATGAAATTCGGATATTTTTCTGGCATGTCTTCAAAGAAGCTCGCAGTTTAAGTCCAGTGGGAGTTTACAATTTCTGGCAGGACCCCGACTGACCCAGAGTCCCGGTAGGCCCAATCCAAGCACCTGGTGAGAGGAAAGAAGAATGCAAATTTAAATCGGTGACATATTACGCTATGCAGGACGCATACAGGAGCAGCCGAGTTCTTCACTTCTTATTCACTTCGCTGTGAGGAGAAAGTTATAAATATACAGTCTCACACCTCACAAATTTCCATACGCATCACCGACATCGTAATCTACAGTAGGAAAAAAAAAAAAAGCTTTTTACAATCGTGGATAAGAACCTGGGTTTCAGATTGACCTTGAAAACACAAAGTTTGAAATCTTATCCTTTATTTAGGACTAAATGTTACAATCAGGTGCAGAATAATGAGGATTTATTAGCATGTAAATATTCACTTACAGTAGCTTTAGTGCCTATGTGAGGGTTTCTAAGCGTTGTTATGTCTTCTTTGCTCTAATAAATTTAATTGGTTAGTTAATTAACTAATGACCAAACCATTTAAGAACTAGGTGCATTTTAATAATGTTTCCAAAATATGTGTCTAATGGAAAAATAAACTTAGGAATAAAAAAGAAGAAAAGAAATATTTTATAATGAAGTTCTATGTCATCATCATTTATTATTATTATTATTATTATTATTATTATTACTATTATTATTATTATTATTATTATAGTTTTTCTTATTCAAGTTGATTTATTTCTCAAATCATTCTTAACATTTGTAAAAATGCATTTCTCAAAACATGACAATGGACTACCTGCAAAAGCCTGTAACTTGATCAAAATCATCAGTTTATCTGTCAAAAAAATCATAATGAACATGTCAGTGCCGTCAGAATGTTTTCTGCACATTGTTTATCAATTTCAACACTTACACATTCAGTCTCGCATTAGTGTATGTACTGTAGATGATTGATTACAAGAGACTGGAAATGAATTTAATTTATGCTCTTTACTGTTAATACTGTAACTTCTGTTTTGCTAGATTGTGCCAAGACAAGAGTGTTTTACAGAACTGCATCACCCAAAGGGGGAAAAAAACCCACTATGTACAGAATTAGAAATGTAAATTGGGAACTGTATATGCAGCACAGTATGGGGAATTAGAGCTCAGTCTTTCTACACCTCCTGATGTTTCTGTCTGGTACGGCACAGATCCTCATCCACATTACAACAGAGATCCCAGCAATGCAGTAGATGAAAATAATATTAAAACGAAGAAAAAGGAAATCTTTTGAATATCTAATCCAGCATATGCAGGCGTCCACTGTTATTTCAAGATCATTAGTGAAAGTCAAGATTCACCTGGAAGCAATTCAACAATTCAGAACACACACACTGTACGTATATAGAAAAAGACTAATATAAATTTATATACTGTACACCAGTGTGTCCCAAAGTGTAGGTCACGGTAAAGGCGTCCCAAAGGGTAGCAAGACAGTAAAGGTACTGGAAGCACTTCAACATTTCAGAACACACACACTGTATATAGAAAAATACTATATAATTGTAATAAGAATCAAATTTCCATTAAAGTTTTTCAAATTAAGTGTTTACATTTAAAAAGTAACTAGAACTTATAAGACAGAACCATGAGACTCAGACAATGCGACATTGTTCATTCATCCTGTCTGTTGATCAGACTTGTGATTGAAGGTTCAGGTGGGAGTTTGCAGAGGATTTTCACATTTCGAGATGCAGCCTTGTTAACCTTGAGAATGGCTGCTGAAATATGAAATATGAAAATATTGACCGATTATGACAATTTGTTCAACCACTTTGCACATAATGTGGTTTACAGACGACTGATGAAAGGTCTGAAAAGACAATTCAGCAGAGAACCCATGTAATTCATTTTAGTCAGCATGATATAAGCACCTGATAATGTAAGAAAAATTGTGAATCATTTGCATGAACGTTCCAAAGTATTCACAGTTTTTTTTATTTATTTATTAATTTTGAATAATAAAATCACACGCCTTCATAATGTGCACAAGTGGCTTAATGAGGTAAGGTTGGTTATGAGAATTAAAATTTTAATACGATCCAATTTTGTTCATGTCGGTTTTGCAGTTTTATTTGTCGATGAGCTCATGCGTATTTTCTTTTTTTTTTTCAGTTTTTTTTTCTTTTCTATTTGCTTTTTCAATTTCTCATTTCTGTTAGATTTTTCCTCCTTGTTCTTCTTTTACTACTTGTTTTTGTTCCCTTTCTTGTTTTGAAGAGTCGCTTTAAGTTTTATTTAAATTTTAATATTTTAAATCTCTTTTTTTATTTCTTTTTTTTATTTCTCATTTTAATTAGATTTTTCCCCTTATGTTTCTTTTACTCTTTGTCTTTTTGTTCTCCTTTTTTGTTTTTAAGAATGGATTTAAGTGTATAAATAAATATTGCTAACAATGACCTGAGGGAAAAGAGTGGTGGGTTTTAAATAAATAAATAAATAATTTCCAAATAAATACAATAACACTAATAATAATAATAATAATAATAATAATAATAATAATAATCCAATGTTCTAATAAAAATGTGTTTTTTTATTTTTTATAACACTACTCTATGCCATGTATTATGATTTAAATTAAGTCCATCATCAACATCATCATCATCATGAGTAGGAGAAAATCCACTGCATAATCATCCTGATGCTCCTGTAATCCATCCTGGGTTTTATCTCTCTAAACGAGTTTTACATTACGCCAGGTAAAACACTACTGTGTGTGTGTGTGTGTGTGTGTGTGTGTGTGTGTGTGTGTGTGTGTGTGTGTGTTTAATACGGAGATAATACACTTTTTGCAATCCCCAGCGTGGAACCCTGTGTTATTCTGTCATGAAGAGGAACGGATTCATCACGGCTACTCCGGTTTGTTCATCATCAGAGACACAGCAGATGGAAAAGCAGATTAGTGAAAGAATAAACGTCACGCTGGCACGATTTCACAAGCTGCCAAACGTACCATGCTGTCATTAACACGCAGAGTACAGTGCAAGGATATGGGGTGTATGTTAATTACAGCGCTCCCTAATGATCGCTGACATTAGATCAGAGTGAAGGGCTTCAATTCTTCTGTACAAATCTAAAATTAAAATTCCTAAAACAACATGTACAGATTTTACATCATCTAGTCGAGCAATTTCTTAAATGCTTCGTCGTGATCGTGCAAATGATTATCTGCAACTGTCTCCTGTTTCTTACATCATACATTTGCTCATCTCAGGTCGATTAAAATATATTACACTTGTTCACAAAAACATTGAAACGGTTGACACATGTAACTTTGCACTGCTGTATATTGGTATATGTCATGCAGAGACAACAGTGCAGACTTGTCCCATTTAAACCTCCGATCCTAGTCATCATTCTGATCAGAAAATACTTACAGAGTAAACTGTGACACTGACCACACGTCCATGTCCATGAACGTCCATGTCCATGAACAGCGATACACAGATGTGTCGTTCTGACAGCGCTGACATGCTCACTGATAGAAACGTTTACTTTTGAGAGCCAGACTAATCATTTCGTATCAGTTACACTACAGTCTTTCCAATCCATTGTGTTGAGCTGTCTGTACTAATTGTTGGTTGGGGAATTACACTTACAGTTTGGCAAATGTTAAGGAGGATGTGAGAAATGCTGCAAAGCGACTGAAAAAAAAACCCATAACACTGAATCTATACTTTACCTGTCGTTCATTACACCCATCAGTTCATCCTTAAATAAAGTCACACATGAGAAAGTAAGTGCGAGTAAGAAGTGAGACAGGAAATATTTGCTTTACCAAAAGTAGTGGCATTTTCCAAAACTTCAACTTACAGTAAATAAATATGAGTGAGTGAATGAATGTTTCAGATAAATATAGATTATTAAACATATCATTAAAAAAATCCATCAGCAGAAGTATCAAGTTATTATAAAAAATATCATTAAATAAATGTAGATAGATAGATTGATTGATTAATTGATTGACTGACAAATAGACAGACAGAGGGATATACTGTATAGATATTTAGGTACACAATCTGATAGATCGATAGATAGATAGATAGATAGATAGATAGATAGATAGATAGATAGATAGATAGATAGACTGGAGTTAAGCTGTGATTAAAGCTGACTGTAACACTCTATACAGTATCAACATTAACACAGCGATTTCTTCAACACAGTGTTTTGGTTTGGTGCGAGCCGGCGAAGAGCAGCAGTCAGACTGAGATGGGACTGGAATATCACTTAGACAGAGATGGGAGTGAAATATTTGCCGCATTATTGCTCAGGCTGCATGGTAATTGCCAGCTGGCAGCAGCTGGGTAGAATGAAGAGCGATGAACGATATGAAGTGGATTTCCGAAATTATGACGAACCGTCACATATTTCCTGAGGATTTATATTTATACCCGGCATGACGAACAGTCTCGGAATATCAGGTCAAGGGAGAACTCGGGGATGTTGTGCATTTTAATGGTGTGTTTATATCACAGCACCACGCTGAATTAGAGATGTGTTCTAGCTGTTAGGAACAGGTTTGAAACTTTCCTGCACGTTGTCACTGTTGCTTCAGCCGATCTGCAGAATTTAACAAAGCCATTATGGGTGAAAATCCTTCAGCCTCTTTGGTCCTTTTTTCCTGCCAGAGACACTGACATTGTGCAGAACAGCTGGAGAACCACAATGTTGTCAAAAATGAATTTATTTTTTATATATAATAAAGATAAAAACGTATTATTCACTTAGCCAAGGATGCACAGCTACTGTAGCATCATAATCTCTAAACACACTAATCAGAACATTCTATGTTTAAACCTAATACGTTTTACAGGTTTAACAACAAGTTAGCCATCGTTTTTCAAGGATCCTCACAGGGTCATCATTCAGGGACATACGCAGACTTCAATGCTTGCACTGTTTAAACGTTTTACTGCGGCTCATCATCTCAAGATGTCTTACAGAAGTCTCCTGTAAATGTCAATCGCTTTTACACGTTTATTCACAAGTCAAAGTTTGATTTAAACACCCTTTGTATATTTATTATTAACCCACAACAATTAGAAAAATTATATACAGGTTATGTTGAAAATAAATATAACAGTACAAAATATCCCCAGGTGCTTATTACTATAGACTGGTACTTGAGATTTTTTTTGGTGCTAAAACCTGTTCTGGATATTCCTCACCTGTGTTTTACAAGTTTTGGGAGATGCTGTGATGTGAACAAAAAAGGTCTTTGAAAAATTCTTAGTTGTGTTCCAGAGGGACTTTTAAGAACTTTTGTTAGTGATTGAGAGGTCCAGGATATAATGCGCTTTTTTGTAGTTTAAACCTTTATTCGTCAAATACAGTATGCATTAATTAACACTCACTCACTCATTTTGTATACCGCTTTATCCTGTATTCAGGGTCGTGGGGGTCAGCCATAATCCCTTGGAGCAGGCAGAGTTAAGAGCCTTGCTTAAAGGCCCAATAGTGGCAACTTGGTGGAGCTGGGGCTTGAACCAACAACCTGGTCAGTAACTCGAAGCCTTAACGATCTGAGCTACCACTGTCTCATGACAAGAACTGATGTGCCATTAATTTTGTCCATTTTTTTTGCAAGATATGAAATTAACTAATAAAAGAGAAACATACAGTAAAGGAAAAGTTGTGGTCAGAGAATGTGTGTGATCAGTAAAGATCATGTAAAGGTCAGTTTTGTTTTATATACTGTACAGTATAATGAGTACTGGAATGGATGGGAGCTAAAGTTTGTCATATGATGTCTAATCAATAAACATGGCAATGAATCTTCCAATAATGCTGCACAGCCACACATGCTGGTTAACATCCATAGACTCGCACTAACACATCCTCCTTTAACAGGGTGCCATTACATTGTCCTTAATTTGCCTTTGTTTTGGATTGGTGTTGTAACTATAAGAAATAACTGATTAATATTCCACACCATAATCCATATATGAGTTCATTACAACTCATTAACAATTATACAATTCTAAGCCGGGGTTCACGTTATTAAATTAACTACAGTATAAGGAAATTCGTGAGCTTAGGATATGACTTTTTATGAATGTTATACCTTGTATAAAAGCTCTTGAAATAATAAATTAATAAATGTGCTTGTATATAGCATAAGAATACCAAGATCAAGAAGAACAATAGTTGTGCGAGTACTGAGCCCTGAGGGACTCCTATAGCAAGGGGGGGTGGGGCGGGGGGTTGTTAAACTGTTTTCAGGCTCCATCAGACATGATGGAAGTAAAGTCTTTTTGAATCTGATGTCCAAAATACAGCAAAAGGATTCCACGATTAATAATGTTATAAAAAATTTATTGATACTAATAATCACTTCACTAAAATTTAACACAAAACTTGTTAAAGACAAATACAATAAAGCATTATGATTGCACTTCAAAAACCTGAAAACGGTCCGTGTGATCTTATATCATCAGAAAGCGAGGACCCATAAAATCTAGATCTTGCGACAGCCCAAGGAGAGACGAGTTTAGGCCAATAAATCTTTATGCTTTTAGTGAAGGTCTAACTGGCAATTAGCGTACTTTATAAAGCTGAAGGATGTGCATTGCATACGTTGTCTCATCAGAACTTCTGAACTTTTATAAAAAAATTTATAGCAATTCCATAATGTCTTATAGAAGGAGCAATGCTATGCGTCCACAAAGCACTTATTAGAAATGTCAAATACACAAGCATGCATGCAGGCCGTGCGGTATGTAACATAATTGCACAGGTGTCTGTCACCGGATTGCACTTCAGTAGCAGTCGTTATGATAAATATAGGAATGTGCGAGTGTTCAAAGGGCCGCTAATGAGCAGGTACATTCAGTGGATGTCATTCAAATGCTCTAAAAGTGTGAGCTTAAGATGGCACACACAACGAGACAAAAAGCAAAGAAAGTTCTCCCAAGACTTTTTTTTTATAGATTTTGCAGCCAATTTTCTAAACTTTGTTATTGCTCATACATCGGTTTTGACAAACCATTCATTTCCTAACTGGAACAGCATTCCTCGAGAAATCATTAGTACGCTTTAATCTATGCTAATTGGATTGAGCTTCTGTGCAGCGGAGGAGGCGCTCTGAGAGGAGTCTCTGACCTTGACGAGGGTGCTTGCTTGTCCATCCGTACTGCACAACGTCGGCGTTCCTATTTCCACCCTGATGAGAGCGCATCAATCATATTTAAAACTCCAACTCACTTGCGCTCTCGCCGGGTTTTAGCACTGTGGTTTTCTCAACACTGAGAACAAAAAACATGGATGAGAGAAAAAAAAGGAAAAAAAGAAAATGTTAAATAATAAATGCCGAACGTAATTATTTACACTCACTGGACATTTCTAGGCAATCTTGGCAATTATCCAATCAGGCATTCATTTCTATGACACCAACATGAAGATCATGCAGATACAGAGCGAGAGCTTTGGTTAATCGTTACATCAGACATCAGAAAGGACAGGCGTCCTTCTTAAGGTGAAAGAGTAAAGAAACGATTGGCCAGACGAGTTCAAGCTAGGGGAAATCAAATACTGTAGACACTCTTTACTGCCACACTGAGTGGAAATGCATCTCAAAAGGTGGATGGGTTACTGCAGGGCTCCTCTCCTCATCAGCCGGAACAGGAATCTAAAGCCACCAAGTCACACCTGGACACTCATTGACCTCCAGAGCACATGCCTTTCAATGAACAAAGGCATACACTATTTTAA
>JAQMYK010000018.1:1741631-1751979 GCA_030014345.1 Clarias buthupogon | reverse complement strand
AACATTAATAAGGGAAGAATAAAGGAGAAACAGAGAGAGAAAACAGCCTGAGAGGAAGAAACAGAGAGAGAGAGAGAGAGGGAGAGAGAGAGAGAGTGAGGGGGAAGAGAGTGAGAGAGGAATCAAGCGATAATGAGAGTAGAAATAAATAAAGAAAGAGTCGGAGAGAAACACATGGAGGCAGAAAGCCAGCGAGCGGGGATACAGAGAGAGAGAGAGAGAGGGAGAGAGGGAGGGAGAGAACAGTAAAGAGTGAGTAAGAGGAGCAAAGGGAGGCGGGACGTGTGTGAAAGCCGCAGCCTGTTTTTCCAGATCGTATCTCCGAGACTTTTGGACACAGATTTACCCGAGACGAGCTCCTGAGGGATGGACAGAGGAATAGACACAGGGACGGAGAAAAAAAAGAGAGAAAGATAGATGGATAGATTGAGAGGCAGATAAAGAAACAGACACAGGTAGGTTTGGATTCTACTGCTTCTCCTCTTCCACTCAGGAGGAAACAGCTTGTCGGTGTCCGGAGCGGATCAGATCGCTCACACACGAGTCACGCTCTGCCTCGAATCACACACTTTCTCATGTCGGCTCTCCGCTCGCTCTGACGGGAGGTCAGCCGTGACAGATGTGTCCAGGTGTTCGTCGACGAGTTCTGCAGCTTTTCTGTCCTTTTCTGTCGATGTGACTGCGGCACCTGAGGGTCAGGACGCTTCACACACCGACACACTGACAGGTTGCAGATTTACACCGCTGGTGAGGGACGGATCAGGACGCCGTGCTGCCCGGGAGGAACGTGAAGAGCATTTCAGCGTTTATTTCACACCGCGTCCTGCTGAAGTTCCGATAAAGTCTCCTGAAGCTCGGCTGGTACGTTCGATTTAATATTCAGGTTTTGCAGCTAATCTGATCATCTGACTGAGAGTCAGTTTCATATGAAGATGTAATACACTACTATAATACTCAATCATGTGCATTGAACATAATTGTCAAGCAGGCAATGATTTAATACAACAACATTATGAGTTAATATATTGGCTTACACAGACTCTTTGAATTTAAGGAAAAATAGAGCAGTGGTAGCTGTGAGAAGTGAGCATCCACACCTCCATTATGAGAATCCATACAGGCCACACCCCTTTTAAGTTGATTGACAGGTCGTCTTTACTGTTACTGAAAGCATACAGGGCACTACTTCTTCTAAAGCAAGTGGCCACGCCCCCTGCTTTCAAACTGACAGACAAACCCATGCCTTCTTTACTGCACCTGACCAGCACTGAGGTCACACCCCCTTCACTAGGATTGAAGGCATATAGGCCACGCCTTCTCCTAACTAGGACTGACACCACATAGGCGACGCCTTCTATTAACTCGAGCTGCGTTCCGATCGACAAGTAGTTCCCTGCGAAGTGGACTGCACAGGGTGTTCTGCCGTGCTAAGTGTGATTCCAAACCGCAGGGAGTGATTCTGCTGAGTTGAAAGGGAACTTAGAGTGGTGTAGGGAACAAGTGAATAATACTTCATCACTTCACCGGAAGTGGACATGAAAAATCACCCATCAGTCACTGCGCTTTGCTGGAGCGTAGAAAAAAAAAATAGAGCTCAAAAAGGGTTTCATCTATTTATTATCGTTGTTTTCGGAGACGACATGATATTAATATGACGCAATAAGAATTTGCAATTAAAGTAAATTTTCAATTAACATTAAAAATATTATCAATCAATAAATCTTTACTGGCACAATGGCTTAGTGGTTAGCCATGTCGCCTTGCATCCCCAGGGTCAGAGTTCAAATCCTGCCTCGGGTCTGTGTGCATGGAGTTTGCATGTTCTCCCCGTGCTTGGTGGGTTTCCCCCAGGTACTCTGGTTTCCTCCTACACTCCAAAGACATGTGTATTAGGCTAATTGGCGTTCCCAAATTGGCCAGAGTGTGTGAGTGTGTGTGTGCCCTGTAATAGACTGGCACCCTGTCCAGGGTGTACCTCGCCTTGTGCAAGTCTCCTGGGAAAGGCTCCAGACCCCCTGTCACCCTGTTTACAGAATTAAGTGGTATAGTAAAGTAAAGTAGAGTAAATTATTACTATTCGGCTAATAATCTGTAAAAAGAAAAAAAAAAGAAAAAAGAGAATCCAATAAGAAAGAAGATAAATATTTCTCTGTGTATTTTGTAGATGAATCAAATAAGTTATTCACGAGTTATACATATTTTAACAGCATATGTTTTTTTCAAAAATCAAAATTGGAACTAAACACCTATCTGTTTTTTTAGGTATTTGGGTCAAACACCCTGCCTCACCCCATTGACTAATGGTACTTAAAGTTTGTAACCATGTGAACCAGTATAAGGATCTATCCAATGATGGAAATTAGAATGATGGATTAGAACATCTGCCAAATCTCCATGTACTGTAATGGTATCAGTTTTTGTTTTAGTAAAAATTCTATATTTAATTTCAGTAGAGTTTAATGTCCACAGTATCAGAAACAGGTGTTTGAGGTACTTATGTTACCAGGGTAACGCACAGAGGAAGTGACCTTTGCGTTGGTGGCGCTTTGGTTCTTCCAAATGTTGGAATTTTGTCAAGTGAAGTTCCCTTAACCGACATTCCCTGTACAAAGTAGGGATCATGCTTTAAAGTACACTGTGGAATGGAACACAGTGTAGAGCCAAAGGGACATACAGTAGGCCACGCCGTCTCTTAACTTGAACTGAAGGCACATGGACCACTCCTTCTTTTAATCAGAATTGACAGCACATACAGTACAGTACTCCAGTCCATCTCTCAAGTGAGGCAGTGGTGGCTCAAACAGTTAGGACTCAGGGATTGATCGCAAGGTTGGGGGTTCAAGCCCTGGGACTGCCAAGTTGAGCCCTTGAGCATGGCCCTTAACCCTATCTGCTCCTGGGCACTGTGTCCTTATAGGCCCTGCACTCTCACACAGCGCTCTGACCACAGTTTCTAAACTGGGATATGCAAAAATTGTATCTTACTGTGCTGTAAAGTACGTGTGACAAATAATTGAATCTTACCTAGCACTGATGACACATTGGGCACTCACAAGTTTGAAAGCACACTGGCCACGCCTCCTTCACTGAGTCAGACAGGCCGATTAGCCATGTCTCCTTAACTTTAACCGAAGGCACACTGGCCCCACCTCCTTCACTGGCCACACCTCATTTACTAGTGCTGAATAATTAGAGGCCACAACCCCCTCATAGTGACTGATTGAGACAGTAACTATCTATTTTTCAATTTAGATGAATGTGTTATGAAATAGAAGAAAGAAATAATGCACAGTTTCACCGGAAACACTGAATATCAATCATCTTTTCCGTACAAGCAGGAAAATTAATCTAAACAGCATGAGGCATTTTTCATTTCTGAAGTCTTGACAGGTCATTTGCCGTGTGAGTCAGTAACAAACGAGCAAAGTCCAACAACTATTACTTACATCACAACACCACATCACATTGATGAACACGAAAACGCTTAAAGTGTCAAAGAACCTGACTGTTAGACATGTGATGTGATAAAAAGCCGTAGCGATGGGCGTGGCCTAAAAATATTTTAATAAGTAGCTTTACTGATTCCCCCTCAGCGCTTCTCTTACACACTACAAAATCCAACACACTCATTTAGCACTGTAGCTACTTTGGCACTGTTGTAATAGGGTAGCTTTGGTTATTAGTTGAGCACCTCTCGCTAGGTTACTTGGTTAGCTGTTGGTTACAAACTTAAATTTTGTTTGCTTGGTTAGCTTAGCTGTTTCTCATTAAGTTAGAGTTAACTCTGGTTAACTCTCACGTGATTGTACAGTAGGTTAGTTGGTTTGGGTTCCTTTCCCTTTTCCACATGGATTTGCTCATTAAGTTCTCATTAAGCTTCCATTACTACCTTAGCTTTCTCTGACTATTTATTAATTTTTTTTCATTTTTCATTGACTTTTATTCATTACCTTAGCTTTTGCATGCTAGGCTAGCTCTGGTTAATTTTGAGATTATGCTTAACTAGCCTGCTAGCAGCGTCTTTTTTGTTTTCAACAGTATTGTGTGACGTTATTGTGATTAGTGATGAGTAGTGATTTTACAATTAGCGTCACTGTTACTTTAACTAGCGAGCTGATAGTTTTGCTACATTTTAAACGGACTAACATGCGAGAACTTAATGTTTTATTGATCAGGGGGATCAGGCTTTTTATTTGGTGAAATAGCTTGTGTAGCTCAAGGATATTCCTTTTGTTTTTCCTCAAAGGTACTTTATTCTTTAACAGATGCTTAAGGTCAGAGCTAACATTGACAGCATTGTGAAGTAATCCTTACAGGTTCCTCTGTAGCTCTTAAAAATCACCGCCATCTAAGACTAATAGGGCATTAAATTAGATTTGGGACACAGCCCTGCAATGATCTTTTATCTTTCAGAATGTTCCACCGTGGCCAGTTTAGCTCAGTGAGCTTCGCCGTTGCTAGAAGTGTCGTCATGTCAGAGTGAGATGAGGAAGCGTCTTGGCCGGCGGCTGCCTGTTGAATTTCATGAGACTGGAGGTGGCATCGAAATAAAAGTGCTGACATCTTCACTGTACTTCTTTTTTTTAATGAATCAGTGCAGTGGAGCTGGTTGTTACGGAGAACATGGAGAACTTCCACAGAAGGCGAGCTTGAGTTACTAAAACTGTGTGAAATAAATATAGACGTTATTTTGTCAGGCAGCGTGTCATGATTAGCAGCGTTAGTGTAATTATTATTTTTTTCAAGAACATCAGTATCTTTATTGTAAATGAGAGTCATAGTTGCAGTATGCGGACAACTTTTTTATTTATTTATTTTTTTATTTTTTTATCTAGTTTGGAACTTTAACCTAGTTAAATTGGCCCCACCCACTTTACACATAAATCACACTGTGGCAAAGCTCTTCTTAAATTCCGGTCACAATTTCGAGGTTATGTCCTCTCATGATATCGTTAGAGCAAAGTAATTAACGACGGTGGTATGATGAGGTGGAGCTACTCTTGCTTCACCAAATTTAACTATTTTAAAATGTAAAATTTATAATTATATAAATAATTAATCACAAGTTCGATTTCATTAAAGAACAAATACCTTATACTTTTTATCTGCTCCCTGGTGTTAGTTACGTTATAGCAGCTACAGTCATTTCTATCAACGGCATGTCCAAAAGTTTAGGCACCCCAGTGCTTCAATATATAATTTATCCCCTTATTATAATACAATTTAGAATATTTATTTCAGTTACCATTTACTTTATCATGATTCATCGTAACTATAATCCATTAAAGATTGAGTTCAATTAAAGTTTTATGAATGTTGAAAAGTTACTATATTATAACAGAAATCTATTATCTATTATAACAGAAATTCTTAGATGATATTACTGTTTCTAAATAACAGGCCACGCCCCTAATTTGTAGCATTCCATGATGTTCTATGGAAGGAATTAAGTTAAATTAAACATTAAAGCAATGAGGTGTGTGTGTGTGTGTGTGTGTGTGTGTGTGTGTGTGTGTGTAGCTATCCCCTTTGTTGTCTCTATCACATGACATTCTCACAATTTCATTAAAATGAATTCCTTTAGCGTTGTGCAGCATTAGCATACAATGGCTTTGTTCCTCACTGTTGTTTTTTGACAGTTCTCCTGAGAAACGCTCCCACTGAGAACTATTATGAACAAGCATAGCCTTGGCCGTGTGTGTGTGAGCGTGTGCGTGTGGAGACTCAAATACTGCTTTGTGAATACCAAGGCTGTTCATTTGAGCTTTATCTAGAAGGTCCACTGATCCTGTGAATGTGAGATTAGACTCTGCGTCCGAGCCTCAGAGGGAACGGATGCACAATGAAATGCACACATGCCTACATCTGTGTATTTACCCTGGCCTTTGTGAACAGAAAATACACCAGAGGGTAAGGACAAAAAAAAAAAGAGAGACAGGATTGAAAGCAGACAGGACTTAAGTGTATACAAACACACAATGTTTTGCTTTATACAGTTTTATTTATTTCAGAAAGAGAAATCTGATAGAGTAAAAATAAATAAATAAATAAATAAATAGAATGAAAAGCCGGATGGAGACTTGAGTCGTGCACAATGATTCTTTCTAAAGGTCTGATCGGACGTGGTGCAAATTGTAATAGCATTTAGGTTTCTGTGAAATGTAAAACTTATCCTGGATAAAGTGGATTAGCGAGTGGTTTTGAGTCTGGATGGTTTGGAGGATAGCAGTTATTAAAAACCCTTGAACCTCAAGATGCATCCTGGCACCACAGCACAAGTCAGACATCACCCTATGCATTTGTTTTTTTTGGATACATCAGGTAGAACAAACGTTATCATTAGTTTTATAACGTGTACATTTTACCGCTATAGGTACTGCAAATGGAAATGACATCGCAAAAATGTAGAACTCTTAAAATGAACATATTATTATTTTGGTCACAGAAACAACTGAAAACAGCCATAAAAAGCCTTATATGATAAAGGGGTGTTTTCCATTTACTGTAAATTTCAAAGTAGCATATCTTCTCTTCCCGCGGGCCGACTGCGATGAAACAAAGCCTATATGTTACCTCAAGCTCGGCCAAATACACCACATTAAAATTCCTTCAGTAGTTTTTACGTGATGCGTGCACAAACAAACAGACAAACATAAATTCCAAAAAATTTCTATTCTATTACTCATCTCTTGTCCCCCACACATGGATGGAATTTTTTCACAAATATCTTCAATGTACAGATATTGAGCAGAATCGTGTCTATCTGTGCTGTTTCTTTGCCGATGTGACCTGTTTGAAATTGTTTTGCGCGGTCCTGTTTGTATAGTTGGTTAAGATGAACTAAATTTCAGTTCATCATATTGCATATTCATGTTGTGTAAAAAAAAATAAATTATATGTCACACTATTCTATACTGCACAATCCTGGGCCCTGTATATGTTTATAAAAAACAAAATAGCAAAACAAATAACGGCTAAAATGCTTTGAGTTTTAAGGGTTACGGAATAAAACACTCCAGATTGGACAAATGGTACACATTTGGGAGGGACGGGGTGTGCGTGGGTTGTGATGTAAAACACAAGAGGTGAAAACTCTACCACTCTAGCACTACTACTACTTAAAAGTGCATAATGTTTGTAAAACAGCATGGTCTGTTATACGCAGTGGTGTGTTATTCCCCTTATAACATTAAAGCACACTGCTAAAGACTGCAATGTTTAAATTATTAATGAAAACGTATAATTAGATTTAATGATGTAGAACTTTCTTTATCTTGAAGTTAAAGGTCCCGCATTGTACCATTATTTTACAATGAAACGTAGTCTCTGTCTGTTTCACTCCTCCTCCAGGTTCAGTGTGTATGTTAAAGAGGTTGTGCTAAGCTACGCCCCTCCAGAGAACAGCACACCTGAGCAAGAAGCCTGGGGGGGGGGACGTGTATGACCAAAAAGAAGAAAAGGACAAAAATCAGAGAGTATTTGTGTCTCAATTTTGATTTTGTGAATTTTTGCAAATTTAACAAAATAGGTGCCCTGTAAGCAGCAGACGTTGCAGACGTTTTCTATGTACCGTTTGTTGTGTATACTGTAAAATATGTATATATATAAAAGATATGTGTAAAATATTTATATATTCACAACACATAGTTAAACAATAGGAGCTGGAGCATGCAGGTGCAGGCAGAACTTTCCTCGCTCTGAGTGTCAGGACTGAGGAAACAGGCGAAGATTAAAAGTGCTGCAGCTCATCTAGTGAATCTCCTACCGTCAAGCCAGGACTGGATTTGCCTTTGTAGTCATGGACGATCCACACCACCTTGCCACAAGCGCAGTGACTCAGAGCCCTCGCTCTGGGAGTCGCTTTGTCCTTGCGCTCCTTCTTCGCAGAGGTGAAAGCGTTTGAAATGTCATAGCGGGGATTTCTGAGAAGCTCCTTGTCACCCGAGTTAAAAGCGCAGACCGGTGCTTAGGGTCTGGTACCATTAGAGTGACGGTGTCGTGTTCGGTGTTAGAAGACATTCTCACTCAGCTCAGTGCCGGGACGTTCAGCCTGGTGGTTAATGATCAGAAACACTTTCACTGCTACACAGGGTTTTATAGCAAGAACAAGAACACAACCTCAAAATCCTTCTGAAGACCTTTAAAAGTTAAGAGGGTGTTATTGTGTAGAGCCAATCAAATGTACGAAGGACAGCGCAGGGAATTTAACAATAGATTACACCAAGACCGAAAGTGAAATGTCTTACTGAATGTCCTTCAAGCTTCATCAAACAGAGAACATTAATTTCCGTAGTGCATGGGAATTTTATTAAGAGGCATCCTTCTGGATTTTTGAACGCTTCTCCTGAACGTAATTTTAAGATTTCTCAAAAATAAATCCATAAAACCATAAATAAAAATGACACACTGATTTACTGTAATTAACTACAGATGTAGTACGTGTGAAAAGTGACTTACAGCGGTCTTTACAGAAAAGTAACATAAAAATGTTTATTAAAATAAAAATATAAGTGTACATTTCTTTTCAAAAATATTATTTGTTAAATAATTACTCACAGTTGAAACAAAAACTTAAATAAACAACTTAACTCCATTTCATTCTTTAACATTTTATTTTATTATTTAACAAAAATGTTAATTTAAACTATACACATAGGGGAAAATAACATCAAATGATTTGAAAATGAGTAAAAAACTGCACATAAAATAAGATAAGAAATATACATGTGCATTAAAAAATTTAATATTTCTAAGACTGTAATACTTACAGTGGAAGGCAAACAAAAGAAAAATGAAAAATAAAGATAGAAGTGTAAATAAACTGAACACGCGTGTGTGTGTGTGTGTGTGTGTGTGTGTGTGTGTGTGTGTGTGTGTGTGTGTGTGGTTTACAAATATCATATGCTAATGAATCACTGACTAACATTGGAATTAAAGTGGAAATAAAATACAACAAAACATATGTTTTAAACAGTATATTTGCACAAAAAAAAGAAACATCTGATTTCCACTATACAGTATATAAAATCAATTAAATACAGGTGTTAAAACTGAAACATAAATAAAGCAACAAGCAATAAAAATGTTTTTAAACTGTACATGTGAATTAAAAAGCAAACTTAGAGTAGTAGTGTGTAAAAAAATGTAAACTGTACATGTGATTTAAAAAACTAAAGTGAAAATAGAAATACAAATGTTGTTTATGATTGTAAGCTGTACAGAGAGAAATTAAAATAAAATAAAAGTTAAATATTATTTAATAGTGTACAAGTAAAAAGTACTTACAGTAAAAAGTAATAGTGTAATAAGGTATGTACTATATACGTAAATAAGGTAAAAATAGTGAAAGTAAAAGTGTACCATGTAAAAGTATTAATCAATAAAAGTAGAAATCTAATTTACAACTGTACTGTACATGTATGAAATAGATCAGATTTACAGAGAAGTTTAAATGAAAAAAAAAAATCTAATAGAAGTGTAAAAACTAAAAGTTTGCTAACAACAACAACAACAACAACAACAAAATAAACCTGTACACATGCTAAAACATGATCAGCGCTCTTAGTGTTGAAGCTAACATCCAACATGAAACACATTCAATTTATTTGTTTGTTTGTTTATATTGAAAACTTTGTGATCACAGATTCTGCTGCTAGCTTGTTGGTTGGTGTTGCGTTGTCGTGAGTTCTGCCAGAGGGTAGTGATTGTGTCGTGCTGACGTTAGTGTTGTTGTGATTGTTAGTGAACTTACATTGGAGTTTAACAGGATGGCGGTCAGACCTAATGTAAAACACAGCATGGAGAAGTGGAGACGTTAACGCACACTGTGGACTCAAACTTCCAGAATGCAGTGCAGCTGTAGGAAGCTGATGTTTGAGCAGAAATTACAGATGAGGAGGTGAGAGTGAATGGACTACAGACTAAAGCACTGCTGCATCAGCACTACTGTCAGCACGGCATTGTGGGTAACATAGGAAACATGACTACTTAAAACAGTAAAAAACATCTTGCTTTGCATTTGAGATAAAAATACTCTTCAGATATCAATTTATCGTATAAAAGTTTACAAAACTATACAAATGTACAAATGTAATGTTTGAATACAGTTTTTTTTTAACTAAATGTATTCATTATTATCTGCTTTTGGGGTTAATTATAAATGGACAATAGATTGCTTAAAAAAAAGACCTGGCAACCCTGTAAGTCAATAGGCAAAAAAGTTATTTAAACCGTATAAAGTTCAAAACACAGTGAAATGAAACAACATTCCTCTGGGAGCGTGAGGCTACAGAAAACAACAAGACTGCACAAGACTATGTCTAGCTAAAGAAAATAAATATATATAGAA
>JAQMYK010000018.1:1730850-1741379 GCA_030014345.1 Clarias buthupogon | reverse complement strand
ACAGACAGACATGTACGTGGGCTTCAACCTGAAATAATAATAATAATATCACTGATTACATTAAAGATCAGCAGATTATGTTTAGATTTAACCTTTTAACTGTTTCTACAGAATATTTTCTCTCGATGGATTTATGATCAACTTACACAAGTTGATCATAAATCTGATGAGTGTAAACAGGACATGCAGCCATAATGCAGTTTAATAAAATACAGTTTTGTTAGTGTTTTATCAGCCAGGTCAAGAAAGTGAAGACAAAAAAAGACAAATTACAAGAAGACTGAAATGGACCGGTGTCCAGTGTAGTGTGTGTGTTTATGTGTGCACAAGTGTGTGTCTCAGACGGATCCCTGGATGTTAAAGAGTCTGGTTTCTTGTGGGAATAAACTGTCACACAGTCTGTTTGTGTGGCTCGGATGCTTTTTCCAGATGGCAGAAGGGTAAAGAGTGTGTGTGAGGTGTGTGTGGGGGGTCATCCACAGTGCTGGTGGCCAGAGTGTGGTGTAAATATGTGTGATGGAACAGTAGAGAGACCCCGATGATCTTCTCAGCTGTGCAATTCCCAACCCAGGCAGTGATACAGCTGCTCAGGATGCTCTCTGTAGTCTCTCTGTAGAATGTGGTAAGGGTGGGTGGAGGGAGATGTGCTTTTCTCAGAAAGTAGAGACGCTGCAGGGATTTCTTGGTTATGGAGCTGGTGTTTAGGGACCAGTTGAGGTTCTGCTCCAGGAGACAACATCAAGAAGTCGGATCTCTACGGAGGAGCCGTTGATGTAGAATGTGAAGAGGTCCTTCTGAGTTCTCCTGAAGTCAACAACCAATCTTCTTAGTTTTGTCCACATTTAGAAAAACTCTCATTCGGTTCTTGCTGATGAAACCGACCACAGTTGTGTCATCGGTGAACTTGATGACGTGGGTCGAGCAGTCGTGAGTCAGCAGAGTGAACAGCAAAAAAAGAGTCATTGTAGTTCACAGAACAATATCATGAGCGTTAGAGATAACTGAGGTTTATTATAGAATCAGCTTCTCGGCCCATTTTTGTCGGAGAGTTTTTTTTCCCCATCAGGCCGAGGTCTATCATCGATACCATTTGTGAGAGCGTGTAAGTGTACAGGACATTGCCATTTCTCATAGGTACTTTCCAAATATTTGACATCCATTCACAGTGCCCGGAAAAGAGAGGAAGTCAACATTTAAAACAGAGACAGTAGCCGGGGGCAGAGTCCCATTAACTAGCTGTCTGAGCAAAATACTGGGAAAAAAAGGTGGAGAGAGAGTTCTGTCGAGTTCCTGAATTATAACTTTTAAAAGCTGGGAGATGTTTCAGAGTTTAAGAAGTTGAGACGATGGATGTAGCCGCTCAGGAGAAGAAAGGACATGAGTGATGAGAGCAAAGAGAGGATGAATTGTGATGGCAGTCACAGGTTGGAGGAGAAAAGGCAGGAGATTAATTAGGATTTGTTTTGTGCTTAAAATGTGTATCTGAAAATGGTTGTCTTTTATAAACTCTTTAAATGTACAGTATTAGTATTACTTAAGAAAATATAATTCTTAATTCACCCATGAGACAATCTAATAAATAGACGTTCCTGTTGCTCATTGTAATGTACACAGGTTTATTACTCAGAATAAACATAATGGACAGATGAATATGTTCTTAACAGACATGAATTAGATTATTACACACTACTCATTTTAGTATTTATACCGTCAAGACGCAAGTTTGTAGAAATAGTTAAAAATTTAAAGCTAAAACTAATCTGATCAGCTTGAATGTAATCAGTGATATTATTATTTCAGGTTGAAGCCCATGTACATGTCTGTCTGTCTGTCCAAATCCAGCATGTTAAAATTCACTTACAGTATACCACTTCAGCGCTGGTATTTCATCCAAAGTGAAAATATGAACTAATCCCAGTAAAAATATTCAGTTGAAATTTTCTAATTAATATCTATTGGTGCAGGTGTTTGTTTACATTGAGCAAGTAGTGCATTAGTAGCTTATTTTAAATAGATAATTACATCTGACACATACTGTAACTGTTCATAACATCACTTTTATCTCGACAAAATAAACACCACATTCATTTACACATTCATTCAACTAACATTAACACACACATGCAGTACTGTGTGATGCTCCACCATTGAGTCATTCAGGTCATTTATCCTCAGTAACTACCTGGTCAGGGTCACAGCGGTTTAAGCTCCCCTACAAGTTTCTTTTTATTCTAGGAAATAAATCAAACCTAATTTGCTGTAAAGTATCACAGGCAGGTGAAGAACAAAGTAAAAATTTGGAACAGAGCAGAACAAAATAATGAAGTACTCATGTACAGTATAAATAAAGAATCCCTGTAGGAATCGCATTTGGAATTGAATTAATTGGGTGGGAATCAAATGTTGGGAAAGAAAAATCGTCTGGAAATCATAAAAAATAATAATTTTGTGGGAATTGCAACTGAAAATAAACAAATTGTGTGGGTATTGTATAATGTGTAAAAATGAATAAATTGTGTAGGAATGAATGAATCATCTAGAAATTGCATGTGGGAAATCTATGAATGTAGAAATCACATTCAGAAATACAGTAATGAATCATGCAGGAATCAAACATACTGTGTAGGAATCACAAGTGGAAATAAACAATCAGCCAAAACACAGTATTGGTGCTGATTGAACTTTTTTATGTTTTATATACAGTATAATACAGAAAATGTGTGTCAAAGAAGCTATTTCTGAAGTTTATACATGGAAGTGACCAATCTCGCTTCCCTAAAAATTTCAAGTTGCTAACTTCAGCGTTTTGGAGAGATGATTTTATATGTGTATCAAAAATGGGCATTTTTCAGTGTTATACTGTCTCGCTTCAAACAATAATCATTTAGAATCCAAATTATGTATATTTCTTTATGAGTATTAATATTTAAATTGGTGTTAAGCTTCAAGAAGCACACGGCCTGTAAACACTGTTGCTTTAATTGCTTTTTGGTAAAAGCTTAAAAAGCAAAAAATCTGTAGTGTCCGTAACCATGTAAAATTCATGTTGCGATATCTTAACAATTTAGCATTTTATAATAATACACTTTTTCAGGTTTATGTCTTTTCATGTGAAATCTAAATTGAAAGATTTGAATTTAAAAAAAGTTACAGATACCACAGTGTGCGTAAAAAGTAACTAGGCATTAAAAATGGTTGATAAAGTCCATATTTCTAATACAAACTTTACAACACAGGAAAATTAAAGCAAATCTTTAAAACCGAGCAGTGGATGGATGGCCACTTCTTCTTGCGTCGTTCACTGAGCCTGTGCTCATCAGCTTTGCATGAAAGTTTTTCATTGTCTCCAGATGTAGTGTCCGTTTCACTGTACACCACCATCTCAGCACAAGAACAATGGAATTCTACACTTTATAGCATGCCGCGATCTTAGCTCGCTTCTGAACAGTCAAAAGGTTGGCCATCTTTGTTTATGCTGCATGTTTCTGCCTCAGAAATATGAAATCCTATTTACTATGGTCTATTTACAGACTGTTTTCATCATGACTCCAGTGATACTACAAGTTCTGTAGCTATTACATATTGCCAAGTTCGTTTTCACCCACACTGTACATACAGTAAAAGGGCATGAAATTGTATTTATAATATGTGTATGCATGTTTACAAAAAAACGAAGCATGGATCAGGAGATAAGAAGCATTAAGTATTATGAAAAATGGTGTTATATGATCCTATTTGAAAAATCACTTTTTCACCTCAGTGAGACACTTACTTTAGCACCGATACCATGTTGTTGTTTTTTTCACATACAGACGGAAACAATGAATCATACAGGCATCAAACACAAATACATTAATTATGTGGGAATCAGGCGTAAATAAATGATTCTTGTAGGAATCACAAGTGGAAAAAATTAAAGGTGCTGAAATCAGACATGAACATTAATTTAATCAAGTACAAATAATGTGAAACTGAATGAATCATGCAAGAACTGTGTGTGACAAATCATTAAAAAAATCACTTAACCCTGTGAAAACATTCCATGTAGAAAGAAATTGATTTAAAAAAAAATTCAAGCCATCATAACAGCTGTTTGTGTGTGTGTGTGTGTGTGTGTGTGTGTGTGTGTGTGATTATACAAAGCTGAAACTGGAGTGATGAATCTGTCAGAGCCAGAATGTAGAGCTGACATCGCTGTTGTTTCTCCATCTGGGTCTTTTCCAGAGTTTTCCAGGGACATTTTTAACATCCACTCTGGGTCATAACGTGCCACGGCGCTACATGGTGCTACACGGCTACTCTGTATAAACACTGCCATAGCTCTACATTTCTTTTGATTTAACGAGGCTTTTAAACCTCCAGTAAACCCACATCTATATTAAACTCCGCTCCATAAACCCAAGAATCCATATCTGTCACGCCGCCGCCTGTGACACTGTTACCACGTCACATGATTTGCGTCATGTTAATCTTATTAATAAATCATCTGCAGTAGTAATCCTAATCCTAGTAAAAGAGCACATGTAGGCACATCTTCTAGGTTTTAGTCCAACATTTGAAATAATGAAATAATTTGCAAGTATCCTGTGAGAATGTAGTAAATCGTATAATCATTGATCGCTGCGACTTTCCTTTTCTCCTCTCTGGTGTTTCTGGACAGCACCGAAACTCGGAATGGCTTTTCTGTCCCCTGGGCCGAGCCATCCTCCACTCCCACACCCAGATTCTCAGCTCACTGGTCTGTGCCAGCATCTGAAATGGCTGGATGGATATTAACTCCTGTTTCACCCAAAGCTCACATACAGAGAGCAGAGAATATAACCCGAGTTCATGTAAATAACATCAGGAGAGACAGATAAAACCCAAGTGAAAGGAATCATGTGAAACAGAAACCAACCGTAATGTATTAAAATCATAAAAAGGAATAAATAAATAAATAAATAAATAATAATGTGAAATAGTTGTGAGAAAGAATGAGTTGTGTTAAAGAATAATATGAAAACAAATGAGTCAAATATTATTATTTTTTATAAAAATCTGGTAAAAAAACAAAATTATGGTTAAAAAATCATGTGAACATGAACAACGAGTAAAATCATGTGTTAAAAATTATTATTATTATTTTTAAGAATCTTGTACAAATACAAGTCACCTAACAATAATAGCTTTTGAGGTTCTGTCTACACATCATGACAGAATCATCAAGAGTGATCTGAAAAGAGGTGGCACGGTGGTGTAGTGGTTAGGACTGTTGCCTTGCACCTCCAGGGTCTGGGTTCGATTCCCGTCCAGGCTCGATTCCCGTCTCTGTGTGTATGGAGTTTGCATGTTCTCCCCGTGCTTAGTGGGTTTCCTCCGGGTACTCCGGTTTCCTCCCACAGTCCAAAGATATGCAGGGTAGACTAATTGGCGTTCCCAAATTGCCCAAAATGTGTGAATGAGTGTGTGAGTTTGTGTGTGCCCTGCGATGGATTGGCACCCTGACCAGGGTGTACTTTGCCTCATGCCCTAAGCCTCCTGGGATAGGCTCCAGGTCCCTTGTGACCCTGAATACAGGATAAGGCAGAAGATGAGTGAGAGTAAGAGTTATCTGAAAAGAAAAGATTAACATCAGAATCACATGAAAATAAATGAATCATGTAGGAATCACATTTGAAAAGAAAAAGAATCATACAGAAATCACAAGAACGTGAACAAATTGTGTAAGAATCGCATATAAAAAATAAATAAAATGTGTAGAAATATATGAATCGTTTAAAGCATTATAATAATTAATTATAAATACATATAACATAGAAATCTTGTGTAATCCTAATCAGGTGAAAAGTAATAAATTGTGTAAAAGAGATGATATAAGTAAGAATCCCGTAAATAAGAAAAAAAGGCAAGTATGGATCACGTGAAAATTGTTTATAGTAAATATAGTGAACAGGTTTAGGAGAAAATCATTTGATCCTGTGTAATTACAAAATGTTAATTTTGTTTTTGTTTGTTTGTTTTTTTAAATCATTTACTCATCATCTACAGTATACCACTTTATCCTGTATTCAGGGTCGCAGGGGGCCTGGAGCCTATCCCAGGAGACTTAGGGCACGAGGCGGGGTACACCCTGGATAGGGTGCCAATCCATCACAGAGCACACACACATACACATACTACTACACTACGGGCAATCTGGGAACGCCAATTAGCCTCATTTGTATATCTTTGGACTGTACTGTATGCAGACAGAGATGGGAATTAAATCCGGACCCTGGAGGTGCAAGGCGACAGTGCTAACCGTTACATCAACGTGCCACCATTTTTTTACATTTGGAATCATGTAAAAATGATTAGATTATTATGTGTAAAAATAATGGAAAAGAAATTACTTGTGTGTTAAAATTGCACATGACTCAATTTTTATATGATTTTTCTACAAAATAAAAAAGTAAAGCTAGAAAAAAAAAACAGAAAAAGAAAACCTGAGAACGCTTTTAAACATGTTTGCCAGGTGTGTAAATATAAAACCACAATTCTCACTCTGATCCACTGGGGTCTCATTTTGGATATAAATATGAATCTAGGCCTTTTTTAGAGGAGCACATGTAGTCATTTGCTTTTCACCTTGTTGAATGTGACAGCAGCGCAAATAAACAGCACGGTGCTTCATGTCACGTACTAATTAAGTCTCTTAAGAGCTGTTGACGAGTCTGGCTTCTAAAAGGTCAGTAAGCTCTTCAAACACAGAGCATGTGAGACCAAGAACACTTTAATGCATGTGATATGTTTCTTCTTCTTCTTTATAAAAAAAAACAAAACACAAGGGCTTGAAGAGAGACGACATTGACGGTGTCCTTCGCTCCTATAGAGGGACGCAGCCGGGTAACAAATCTCCAGCCCTTGAGAATCTGCTAAACGGTGCACAGACCTCGCTGCTGATTGCTGAACAGCGCTTCCTTCCTGTCTGACAATAATCTCAGGCAGGATCTAATCTCTGCGTCAGATTTTCCCCCGGCTTCAGGTTTTAGCGCGGATTTGTACTCTGCATCTAAAGCTTGTCGCATCCATGTATTCCACACGAGCTCAGGATTAAATTACGTTGCAGTTCTGAGACCAGCGTGGCCTGAATGTGTCTCTTCCCCTGAAAGACTCACCGTGAAAAACGAGTGAACAGAGGAGCGCGGCCAATACGGCCGAGTGTTAATAATAATGAATGATGTCGTTAAAAGACAGTCTCTTCGCTCCATGTCTCTGTGGGTTTAGAAGTCGTAGTATTCTCTTTTTATGCCACAGTGCTGGACTCTGACTGGTGGTCATTAATTTTTAAAATCTGTTCTTTACTCAAGAGCTCATTCACAGGATCCAAGCTTCAGACTGTTTTTTTTTCAGGTGAAAATGGAAGGAGTCTCCAGTGTCAGCATTGTAACGCTCGAAGTTTTCCAACATCCAACAGAGTCATTAATTATTTAGTATGTTTTATTATGTTAATTTCTTTATTATTATTATTATTATTATTATTATTATTAACTTTTAAAAAAGAGCCTGGTGAGAAAACAACTATCAAAGTGAGGACACAAACTTGTTGCAGCGGATAAGATTTGTAACGAGCTGCTCTTTAATTAAGCAGTATCACACTCGATATCACTGATTATCACTTTTATACAACAGTTCCACAAACTCCATTTATTATCAACAGGTTATGATTTATTTATTTTTTTAATCTGTTATTTTGCTCCATCAACACATATCCTTCCGCTCCAGTAGGAACTAACTAACCGTGGCTGGAGGAGCTGGCAAACGACAGTTAGCAAGCAATAGTTAGTGTAATTAACAGGAGATTAAAGTAGTTTTTACACGCTTAGCGATACTCTGTAGCCAAAAGATGAGGAGAATAAACCATGGAGGTGGTGGACAGTCCTGAGAAACTTATCAGATTTACTTTATATTTACACTTATTGCACTGTTTTGTTAGGTTGTATCCCAAATAGTGTTAAATGGAAAGCTAGTGCACTGTGTAGGGTGTACAATCCCTTGTTCCACACTCCAAGTAGTTGCCTTGATCAGGGGTTAAAGAGGGATTTGGGATTCAGCCTTGTGTTAGACACTAGTTAGCTTTGTAGCTAAGCATTAGCCGTGAACAGAACGACACGGACGGTTCGGAAGCGATTCAGAACGACTTAGAAGTGATTACTGTAGTTTTTTTAAAACTGCGTGTTGTTTAAGATGACATAACGTTATCAGATGTGTGTTCTTGCTGAAAGTGCTCCTGTGACTGGTTGTGAATGTGGGTTTTTTGTCAGGCAGCTGCTCTCTCCTCAGTACTGCGGACCGTACAGACCTACTCTCACCCACGCTGAGACCCACAGTTAGTGTCATTAACCACTGGACAACACCTGGGACACGCCCACTCATACATATAGTTATGTACACATCACAGTGTGGTTATACTCGATTATCACCACTCATGGAACGTCTTTTATCCAATCAGAATGAAGCGCTAACCTAAATAAATAAAAAACTTTAATGAATGATGTAACTGGCATGACTTTGAATAGGATTTAAGCAGACAAATTAATGAGCAACGAACATGAGACAGGTGCACACACTCAGGTAACACACCGATTACAAGAAGAGGAGAAAGAGATAACATTGCTGGAGGTTGTCAGAGTTTAAATTCAAACATACAGATATAGATATGGCTCCTGTACATTATACACATAGCTGTTGTGTTTGTTTTTGCGATTGCATTTCTCACCCTGTTTTACTGTCAAATTGTTTGTTTTCCCGTTTATGATGTGGTTGTGTTTTTTTATTTTTTCATTTCGCACTGTTTGTTTGTTTGTTACTAAAACACGCTTCAGCTCCGATGAGATTTAGCATAGCTGGTGTGTTAGCATGGTTGTATTACAGTACGTCACATTTATCGTGTGTTCATAACCCGGCACGTCCCCGTTTGTCATTGTACGTACAAAGGAATTAATCAGCACACAATTATGAGTGAACCCAGCACTAAATCATGCTTATGAAGTGAGACACAAACACTCCATGTCCTCCCCGGACGCTCTAATCATTCACTTGGCGGCGGACGGCCAAGATGGTGAAGTGCTAATAATATAAAATGCACTCTTATGAAGCCAACAGTCTGTTTGTTCTGTCTCTCCCTGGATTACATCTTCATTTTAATCATATCTGGTGACGGAAAAAAAAAAAGCGCATCATCAGGCCATATTTTCAGGGAAGCGCAGACGTTAATTTGCCGATTCGTATCCGTCGCCGTGTTGACTGTGTACCAGAGGCAGCATATGTCACCGCCGCTGCTCGCTAGCTTGATTTAGATGAACTTCCATGGGAAAGATGTTAGCTGTTAATTGGAATCGTGTTTAATTAGAGTTCCGGTGTTTTAAGATGCATTTATGTCATAGTCGAATCCTGGATTCTGATTGGTCAGGATGTGATAAAGGTTCTACACAGGTGCGCAGCTGCAAATCACGGGTTTAGTGTATTAACATGCTCGCGCTAAAACATTCATCTATAGGGAGCGCATAAACAGAACGTGTGATATATATATATATAATGAGAATAAAGAGAGACTGGTGAGGGAACGAGTGTTTATAGGTGCTATAACTTATGGAAATTAACTTTGCTTTACCGATGTTTTATAGCATCAAATTAAACAATAATTGGATAGAAAAAAACATATGATGTTGTCTAAAAGGAATAAAACAGCTCATTGCACCACCTTGTTGTTAATTATTCCCTCCTGTAGCATGTTTTATTCCTTACACATGGACATCACAGCAGCTTTTTTTTCTTTCTTTGTTTCCTTTTTTTGCCTCGCGTGACCCGACATGATTTCCTTTAATTTCTAAACAGAATAAAATCTTAGGAATATTAAGGAAACACATTTGTTTCCTTTTAATCTCACATTGCGTGGGTGTGCTGTCAGCTCCATTTCTCCAACAACCCTTTTGCTTACCTCGTAACTTTCTGCTTAGCCGCGAGCTCCTGGCTAACAATAGCCTCTTTTTCTTTAACTGAATGTGACAGCGCAGGTTCAGTGATTCGGCCGGCTGCGGCGTCCTGAAACGCCGAATGTTTATTCAGCAATAAGCAGCTTAGTCCTGTAACTACTCCAGACTGCTAATGCAAAGCGCCCTGAAGCACTTTGCTGTTATTCACGCTTCGGCATAACAATGCACATCTTACACATCAGCCAAGACTGTTTACTCTGAGGGAGCAGTTTATAGAAGCCGACAGATTGAATTCACACTTTGTTTTTGATTGTGTACAAGCTGCAGGAGCTTTATATCAAACCATCATTCTATGGGTTAGATTTCTGCATGTTTCCGGCTATAATCCCTTTTCACCTTGATGACTTTAAAGGTCCCATAATTTATGTTTTTCTTTAACAAGGTAACACAGATCTCAAAGCACCCTTGTGTGTATGTGTATGTGTGTTAATGCTGCTGCTAATATACAAACCGGATTCCAAAAAAGTTGGGACACTAAACAAATTGTGAATAAAAACTGAATGCAATGATGTGGAG
>JAQMYK010000018.1:1714930-1730750 GCA_030014345.1 Clarias buthupogon | reverse complement strand
CATCTCCACATCATTGCATTCAGTTTTTATTCACAATTTGTTTAGTGTCCCAACTTTTTTGGAATCCGGTTTGTACTCCTCAGATATCTTAGATATACTTTATATAGCCGGGGGACAGATGTTTTCTTATATGAGGTCATATCAAGGTGGAATCTAATTGGTTCCTTTAAACCCTGGCCAACAAAAATAGAAAACAATGCCAAAAGTCAGGAAATGTATAGTCTCTCTCTTTTTTTGTACACACACACACACACACACACTAAACTAAAGACCCATGACAATGTCTAAACATTAAATTTGCACAATAGGTGCCTTTTAACAATTGTCAAAATACATATCTAAATACTCCCTGGTGTTTTTATTGACAATTTGTTTATTTGTTCTGCTATAAAATTATACGGCCTAAATCCAAATGGTCATATTTTCATAGCTACTGTAGCTAATACACTGTGCATAACCAAAGACCACTTACAAAGCACTGGACAAACCCTCTGTGACATCATCTGCAGGTTTTCTGAAGAGCAGTTTTGAAGCACAGCTGTGGTCAATCCGCCACGCCCCTAATTATGCATAACTTTATGGCTTAATTAAATTTTATCTAATGAGTTACATAAAAGTTCGCCCCATACAGTTGTCATGAATTGGAAATCTAGCCATGGAGACTAAAACCATTATTTTTTTTGTACCAGGCTGTAAACATGTTTATTTCTGGCTCCAGGAAGATTGCCTCACATTTAGTGCCGGCTCCTAGTGGTCGTTTGAGTAACTGCATGCTTTGGAGTTCCACGTTGGACTCATTTTTCAGAAGCAGAGGTCGCCCCTTGTGCATAACTAGTGAGATTAAATGACTAAACTAAAATATACATGAAATGTCATGAATAAGTTTAATAACTGAGATCAGCCATACAACATGCTGTTATAATGAACAACATGGTTTTGTGATGGAGCCTAGTAACTATAGACATGGAAATGATTGTGCTTCTATAACAGACCTTCATAAAATGTTTTATTCCTCTTGAGACTCCTTACATAAATGCTAAATATTACATCAGTCATTGTTTGAAATCTGTTTACGAAGCCTTCACTATAAAAGTCCCTGTGAATGAGCTGTGACTACAGAAACGCTAACGCATTAGAATGCTAATATAAATTTGTGATTTGCAGCTGCGCGACTGTCAGAAAGTGATTCAGAACGCAGCGAATCGACAGCGTTGTGGTATAATGAGCTGTAAGTCCGTTCTCCTGGGACGCTTCTGTGTTCCTGCGGACGTCCAAACGTGGCTCTGTGACTGTTTGAGGACTGTCATCACTTGCTATTTGAGGCTGTCTGGCGATTAGCAAAACACATTTTCCTGCAAGATTTGTAGCACACTAGATTTGCCTTGAAGTCTTCTCACACCTTTAACTCACTCCTGAAGGAATGGAAGAAACCGTTTCAAATTCACTCCGACAAGCTGTCGTCTGTTAGCTGATTAGCATTGTTGAGTGCCATTTTTTTGTTTTTACTGCTTTTAACCACATTTGCATTTTTGAATGACGTTTTCTTCCACTGTTCTTTTGAATCTGGATAATTACAGAGATTGTTCTCCATGGAGAGCTGTGCTGACCTGTGTTGTATTTTCACAATTAAATTTTAAACTTCACCCCAATATACCTTCATTTTGTGCGCCAATATGGTCGAAGGCGCATGCTAAATTATGCAGTTTCAGAGTGTGTATGGTCTTCTATTATTTTTTTGACCCTGAGTCTCAGTGTTAGATTTTTTTTTTTTTCACAATAAACCATCTGCATAATCAGGCTATAAGCATCCCTGATCCTGAAGCAGGCTCATTTTTAGAGACTAATGCTTTGCAAAAATCCAATACATTACTCTCCGAATGTACTACTGGAGTCCTTCCAAAAAGCTTACGCTGATAAAAATCACTAAATTTGTACCTATTTTTACTTTTCGCACGCCTCCTAATGCTAGGTTCAAGAGTGCAAATTACACTCAAGTTTCCTCAAATTCCTGTTGCACTATAATTCCCAGAGGGAAAAAAAAATAAAATTAAAAAAAAAAAAAAAAAAAAAAATATATATATATATATATATATATATACATATATATATATATTCCTGTAAGATTGCATCATGCCCGAGAAGGCAGGAAGATACGCCTTACTGCCTCAAAGACAAAACCAAAATAGGACGTTACAGAAAAGACATCCATTTTTTTTTCTCCCCCTATACATATGGATGATCCAAACAACCCAATATATCATCCTGGACGTGCTCAGAAATTAGTAACAGGAATGTTCTGATCCATGTAATGTCCTCTTTCCTACAGGTGGAACGCTGGAAAATTTCAAGCAGCCCTGAACCTTCATCAATGTCATCGAAGCACTGTGGTACATTTTCCCCCGGATTCAGCGATCATCTCCGTTCAGCTCTCAGAGTCACTTAGTATTCCAAACTGAAGGTCCATACCCACGGAAACGTTTCCAATGCTCACGGGGAACTGTGTGCTCCTGTTCTTCTGGTATCTCCTGGACAAGAGCTTTGTTTCTCCAATGCACAGGTGGGGAAAGGAGCACCACGGGGGTCTGAGGGAGCACAGGAGGCACGGCATGGCTGACATCCAAAGAGTCAAGCGAGGTTGGGTGTGGAACCAGTTCTTTGTGTTGGAGGAGTATATGGGATCTGAACCGCAGTATGTTGGAAAGGTAAACCATGAATCTGATGATCTGTAATAATAAGATTTCATTAATCGTTTTTTTTTTCTTTCTATCACAGATTAACTTTAACCTATGCAATGAAAATAAGTGTTTAAACAAGGCTATCAGCATTAGTTTATGATGTCGGTGAAAAACGGGTGGGAAAACTAGGTCTTGCATGGACATGAACCTCCTGCAAATATTATTTTATAGACACATCAACTTTCTGTCACCTTGACCCCATTCTGTAAACACCTAGGACAGGAAAATTTTTACTATTAGTTAAAAAAAAAAATTTATTTGGCCAATAAATCAATGGGGAAATTTAAAACAAATGAAGGAGATGAAGTTGGACAAGGAATCTGTGTTCTTCTTGGATATGTGTGTAAACATAGTGAAGTGTCCGGATGGTGGCTTTGTTTAACAATTCAAGTAAATAGACTGTCACAAACTAACCGGGATGACAGGAAGACTATACTCGGTCACGAACTAACCGGAATGACCCGAGATAGCTCAATAGTGGTTAGCCCTTGTAGCGTGGATGGTAAACCCAAACGCGGAGAGAAGCGAGTAGGCAGGATAGCCACGCGATTTGATCTAAGGACTCTCACAACAACGGAGTAAGGGAAAAACACAAATTTAACCCGCGTCTAAATACACACACTCGAATCAGGAAGATAACCCAAGAAGGTGAGTACTCACGATTTGGCAGATGAGAATTCGAAACCATCTGGGCCATGGAACTCAATGACTGAGCGGTGCGCGGCGCCATCTTGTATCCTTTTACGTATGCTTCCTGTCTAGCGACCACCTTATTTCCGGATCCTAGTGACGGCCGCAATACGGGTGTGTGTGACATAGACCTTCATAGTATTGTCTGTTATGCTAGCTAGTGTTAGTCCAGATGTGGAAAGAAAGTAAGTACATTTACTTTGTTACTATATATAAGTACAGTTTTGACGTATCTGTATTTTACTTGAGTAGTTTATTAGTGGACACGGTTTACTTTTACTCCACTACATCCTGCAACAAATATTTGTACTTTCTACTCCACTACATTTGTGCATGTCATTGCGTTACATGACCAAAGTGTTGTGCAATTTTTGAAGCAGTAATGTCACCACCAGCTGACTATTACATATAAATGTGATTTGCCTTCCCTCATTAAAACACTCAATCATGTAGCAGGTGTTTAAAATCAGAAATAGAGATCATTTAAGACAGTTCAGATCGAAACAGCACGTTCACAATTTGGAAGCGGAGAGAAAGAGAGTACTCTGTAATCTCTGTGCATGTTCTCCATACTCAGTAGTGATGCTCAGCTAAAACACTCACAGAAAAAGGAACAGCAAAGGCATTCATACCTACCATTTATCCTGGCAGCAGCCAATCAGTCTGACTTTTCTTGAAATAATAATGCAAATATAATACCTGACATTAAATCATATCTCGAAATCTATCTATTTGGCTTGAAGCCACCATCTGATTGGCATGCTAAGTAGAAATGCCCCAGTTTTATGTTTATAAGATCTTGAAATGGACAAGGGATATAATTCTGCTAATTTGAATGATAGGATAAAATACAAGCCTGGTCTAAATGACTCTTTATGATGAGTTTTAGCACCGAGCCTTCCTGTGCTAAGCTTGACTTTGCTAAAAGGATAAGCAAGCATTGATTTTAATTTGCCGTGACAAATTTGTCGATGAAGCTGAATCTTTCAGTAAGATCGTGTGCATCACTTCACCTCTGATGAAACGGATAGCTATGATCTGAGACATTTGCTTTCCCTTGGGTTTGGATCGTTATCCTACTTCCCACATCCTTATTAAATTGTTTTCTTAAAATAATCTAACTTTTAATGAGAGTCAATCTGTGAATAATGGTTTGTGAACTTATGTAAAAAAAAAAAATTTAATGTGCATGCTGATGCTATTCCACAGGTCTTTCAAATGCGTGGACGCTGGCGAAAATGCAAAGCTCCAAAAGAGAATTTTATCGGCTTGAGCTTGGTGATTGCTTACTGATTTATGTTGACCGCAGTGGTCTAATCGTACATGAGGGACATGCTATTATCCGTTGCTTATGGCAGGGTAACTTGGCGGTATAACTTGTATCCATTGAGAGCATTGATTGTGCATTCAGTGCAAAGGCATCAGGTTAAAGGGATTTTATATTCTCTCAGATGTTCCAAATTGAATATCAAGGCTCGGTTGTTGAGAAAGCCGTATCCTAAGCTTTAATGGGATCATGGTTAAATTGAACCATCACGTCAGGTCTAGTGGAGTCGTGTCAGGGCAGACCAGGGATTGGCGAGCGGTATCGTTCACGTCAGAGCTGTGCGGGCCGGGTTATCAAGTCCTGCTTCACTTTAGCAGAAGAAGCCGTGACTCTTATGAATTTAACCTAAAGAGTTTTATCTAAAGAAACCTCCTGGGAAAATGGCATCAGGACATTAATAGTCTTAAACACGCTTCATTCTTTGGTTGAAAATTAATCAGATGAAACATCCCAGAGTGTAAAGGAGGTGGTCAGTGCTCGTCTGTAGATCAAAAGACTGAAGAGTTGGCTGACTTAAGGGTGTGGAGGAAAACTTTGAATGCTGTCTATAATAATTATGGTGATCTTCATACTGCAGAACCTTTGCACAAAGAGTTCTGAGGTGTTTCCTTTAATAACGGTGAAGAATGCAAACTTATAGAGCATATAGTTAATTTAAGAAAGAGTGTTACGTATTTATATAACAGCCAGGTCTCACTCAAAAATGAATGACAGTAGAGGACAAATCAGTAGTTCAGGAGGTTGAGTTGTGGTGAAGTTGAGGTGGCACTGGTAGTGGTTAGCACTGTGGCCTTGCACCTCCAGGGTAAGAGTCCCACCATGGGTCTGTTTGTGTTTGGAGTTTGCATGTTCTCCACATCCATGTTGGGCTTCCTCTGGGTACTCTAGTTTCATCCTACAATCCACAGACATGTAGATTAGGCTAATTGGCATTTCCTAATTGCCTGAGTGAGTGAGTGTGTGTGTTTCTGGGATAGGATATCCCAGTTGATATCCCTCTGACCCTACAGTACTCAAGGTGGATGGATGGATGGATGGATGGATAATTAATGAATAAAAGTTTGAGATTTTTTAATCACCTTACTGCTCCAAAGCTGCTTTCATTGCAGTAATTCACAAATCTACAGGTTTACCCACTGGACCCAGTCTCCATGTGTTATATGACCTGCGCAAAAACAGATCTGAATCATTTAGCAAACATATTTTCAAAGAGCTCAAACTTTCTGACAGTCCAAACCATGTAGATATTTCGAATGACTTTAAATTGATTACATTCTGAAGAACGTGTCTTCTTCCTTTAAAGGTTAAGACACCATTCCCTGAGTCAATCCCACCAAGTGCCAACACTGCCTGTGTAATTTGTACACGAACACATTAGGATGACATTTTACAGATCTTTTGACTTCAGTCATTTATACTTGAATGGTACATTTTCAGCAATCAGAAGGTAAGAAGAAACAGAGTCGAGCGACGCAGCTGTGAAATATGAAACGTGATCAAAGGTGTCACCTCGGTGTGATCCGGTTTAAGCAATTTTATACAAAGTGATAAGGATTGGGGATAAGGAAGAAGTGAAAAGCTGTAACACTATCCAAGCTGAAAAGAATTTAAATTGTGTTTTTAACAGAAATTCAGCTTTACAGAAACTCTTTATGAGAATAACATGAAGAAACCTTGAGAGCAACCGAGGCGCTAGGTGCTGAAATTACTTTTGTGGTCACTTTCACGGTTTATTGATATTCTCTGTAGACATTCCTTCAACAATGATGGGTCAAAATATGAACTCAGATTGGTCAGAAGGTACTGTATTTGTTTCTCTTCAACAGCAGCTCTGACAGGTTTATTTCTTCTTTAAGGCAAATATTGGCCTGGCATTTGTATATCAATTTGTTTTCTAATCATATACAACAAATCTTTAAAGAATTTGTCACCTACCGCATATAGAAATACTTTGAGGTTTTCAGGCTTGTACTTTCGGGAGTTCGGAGTTCTTTAAAAGCGTGATTATACTGCACAGCATGTGCAATTAAGTAATCAGTAAATTTGCCCCATGCTGCGAGTCAGATGAAGAGTGGTGCGGTGGTGCTAGCTCAGTGATTAAGGTCCTGTAATAGTGACTGGAAGGATGTGAGTTCAAGTTGCAGGACTGCCAGAAAAAATTTAAAAGTATAATTGCACATTGTAAATGCAAATGTTCATATTTACTGTATTATGTATAATAGGGGTCCTATAGCGCGAACTCCAATTACAGATTTATCCTGAATTATTTCAGAGCACATTTGAATTCTGAATTCTGGATGAACGGAGTGTGTTGCTAAATTTTCTAGAACAGCAACAGAAAACCACATGTTTACTGTATATGATTTCACTCATGTACAGCGGATGCTCCACATAAAATAATGATATGGAGATGTTTTCTGTGTGCAGCTGATTATTGGACATTTATGGAAGGCGTCTCCAGTGTCAGTGTTTGTAACACTAAGTTTTCTGATGTGCAGGATAGATGATGATACACTTTGCAACATGACAAACTATGGTTTTATGTCTTTTTAACTTTAACAAAATGAATAAAGAGAGTCTGGTGAAGAGATTACTCTTTTTAACTGCTATAACATACAGTAAGTGTAAACATGAACTTCGCCTATCCCAAGGTAGTCAGAGAATGAGGCAGGTTACTCCCTGGACAGGGCGCAAGTCCATTGAAGGACACAAGCACTGACACACTCTCTCGCACTTTGAAGATGCCAGTTAGCATACTCTCAATAACTTTACACTGTGTAAGGAAACCGGAGTTCACGAAGAAACCCACCCAGCCTGGGGGGAACATGCAAAATCTATGCACACAAAGTCTGAGGACAGACTTGAGCCCTCAACCCTGGAGATGTGAGGCCACAGTGCTAACCACTAAACCACCTTGCCGGTCCTGTGATAAACATATTTTAAAACATGTTAAAAGCTATACATTTGTTAAAAGCTACACTTCTTTTATTTATTTCAGATCAATTTTTATTGACTTTTAAGAAGATTCATTCGGATTTCAATCTTTGATTTACACACACCCTTATTTTATGCTAATGAATGGAATAATAATCAAATCAGAATAAAACTGCATCGTGTAAAAACCTCAGTCTGAACTGCCTGACCCAATCCAGCCCAATCAGAAGGGATTTTCAGTGGGAACTTTTGTTTTGTACAAAACATGTAAAGTAGGTAAATATTATCCATGTCTCTTCAGTCTTTACTTCAGACTTTTATGCATTTGGTCTCTGACTGAGGAAGGAAGAATTTAATCAAAGATGAAACTGAATTCCTGTAACCAATCATAATGCAGGGATTATAATATCTTTATAATCCCGCCTTATTATAATAAGGCCGGATTCATCCGGGAAGGCGAATTTCTAGCAAATTTACAGTAAGTAGCAGGCAGAACCAGTTTGTGCATGTCAAAAAGTTACGTTAAATAATCTGAGCATGTTAATACATCCTATCAAATTAACATCATGGAAAAAGTTAAATTGGAATCTCTAATCTAATTGCTTTCAATATGATTAAAGACATATTGTCCATGTAGCCAAATGTAGCCAATAAAACACTCATCACGAACATGGCTTTTAGGATACTTAAGTAAGTTTTTAAGGCTAAGGTTTTTCTTTTTAACTTCTTCTACTTGGAACCGTTCTGCTAGGGAGACTCTGTCCTAGACTCAACCTTCTTCCTGCGGGAGGACTGCATCCATAGTCAAATATCCAATACACTCCAACTTGCTCTGATTGAGATGGAAGAAATTAGAGCTGTCGATTCTAATTGCTTAAAAAATCCATAATCTAGGGTCGACAAGGACAGACTCAGCTGAATCAGGCTAAAAACCAGGCTTGAAAACGAGGTGATCAGCTAACACTACTCCTGCTGAGGGTTAGCTGAATCAGGATAACTCTCAGCACGAGTTAAACAGGTTGATCATCGATTACGGAATATAAATGAAAAAGGGTGAGTAATTGCTTTCGTATGAGGAGCAATCAGCCTTTTAAACTAAAGATAGATTATCTCAGTGGGACAATTTGTTCGCTCTGCGTGACCTTTCAAATGAAAATTCATCATGCTACCATCATTAAGAGACTACAGCCAGTGTACCCTAAGAACATCTCGCAGGAATGCTCTGACAATTGACAACCTCAGCAGCACGGCTGGATGGAGTGTGAACGCTGTCTGTTTTTAATTTGCAAGCCAAACCTTAATGATGTCTTTTATAAAAGGTTAACCATATAAATAAAGCAGAACATGGAGCCTGTTTTATGTCCCTGTTATAACTGGAGGAGTGTCTTGTACCATAGAGCCAGCTTTAAGGGCTACATAATGAATTCATACAGTATATGTTGCAAAATGAAGTGTGGATGGATCATTTAGGCTTTTCTAATATAAGAAGCACATACACCCTGCTGAGATTGAAAGATACACTTTCTTCAGTTTGAAGTAGCTCAGTCCATTGTCTACTGTATGCTAAATTGCCCCAAGGTGTGAATAAATGGGTGTCTCTGGTGCTATGGTAACGATCTGGCACACCATTTAAGACATATTTACCCATAGAGTTCCAAGGGGAGGCACTGGATACACTCGGCTTAATGAGGATTTAAACAGCATTTAAACACAAATAGTAAAATGGAAACTTTGATAGTCTATACAAACACACATTCTTTTTCCATACAATACTGTAAGGCGTGCAAGGGAGGCAAAACCTTTTGTATTGAAAGCTAACATGATTGACAATCATGTTACAACACACACTCGCACACCCCAACATTCACTCTAGGCTTTTTGTAAACACTAATCAGTCTAGACGGCATATCTTTGAGACTAAATGAGAGTAACCAGAGGAAACCCACAACACACCATGACACACACCGAGACCGGAGACGAGATTCAACCCTCCAACCCGCACTATCTACTCTATTTATTCAAGTCCACTATCTTGCCAATTGTTGGATTATGTTGGTCCATCTTGTATGTTTTTTTTTTTCTTTTTCACTTGTGTTTAAAAAGACTACAGTATGTGTGTTTTATTATAACCCCTATCCCAAATATACCAGTGTTTCAGATTAAAGGTGGCACACTGGGTAGTGTTTCACAGCTCCAGGGTCTTTAGTTCAAGCTTGCGTTTTCCATACCCTCCTAATCCCTACATAAGTTTCCCAAGGGATCTCCGGTTTCTTCAAGAAGCTCCAAGAAGCATTCTTGTGGGTGGATTGGCTACTCTTGGTTATCTCTAGGCCTCTATGAGTGGTTGAATATATATGTGGTAACTTATATCTCATGATGTCTCAATAAATTTACTAATAAAACATTTATACTATAAATATATAAGTTTTTCTTTTCCTGAAGTGTGTATACATTTATTTGACTGACTCTCTGTCATAGGTGTGTGTGTGTGTGTGTGTGTGTGTGTGTGTGTGTGTGTGTGTGTGTGTGGATGTGAAAGGCACGTTGTGATGGATTAGTATTACATTCAGTATGTTTTTTTCTGCCTCACACCAAGTTATCAAGGGGTAGTTTCTAGATTCACCAGCTATAAAGCTACAGTATTACTACGGATGAATAATTACATATTCTACAAAGATGCCAAGTGTACCATCAGTATTCTGTACAATGCGTGCATGCTAACAGAAGCACATGAACCTTCTGAACAAGTAAGTGGAAGTACGTCCTCCTGATTGATTTGGCTGTCTGTTACAAAGCCTGGGGTTTCACAAGTGCTAGGGATTCTGGCCCCCTTGAAAGTCTAATATAGTAACTTGACCATGACAACTGCCATAACATGTTTAGGGGTGCCCAGTCATTCAGGGGCCCCTGGAATTCTTACCCCCCCCCACCCCCCCTTTATGGCAACCTTGGCTAGTAGATATATTTTACTGTTGGAGCTTTGTCAAATATTGCAAGTGTCCTGAATTAAGAGTCACTGACTTGCCCCATCTCAACTGTGAATTGAAATGATGGTTAAGGACAAAATCTGATGATGATCCTCGTGCTTGATGAGCCTTGGGCAGCTCATGAATCTACTCACTCTTAGCTGTAAGCACTTTTTTGTCCTACTTCTCCCCTCGGCGTAATGCGATTTCTGCTTAAGTGTCTCATTATGATGAACCTTGCAGCTACACAGTGACCTGGATCGAGGAGATAACTTGGTGAAGTACACGCTGTCCGGAGATGGAGTCGGCTCCATTTTCACCATCGAGCCCAGCACGGGAGACATCCATGCCTTGAGGAGCCTAGACCGTGAGGAGAAGGCGTACTATACGCTGAAGGCGCAGGCTGTGGACGTGTTCACAGGGAGAGCCCTCGAACCCGAATCCACGTTTGTCATCAAGGTCCAGGACATCAACGACAATGAACCTAAATTCCTGGAGGGGCCATATGTAGCTAGTGTCCCTGAGATGTCACCTGTAGGTAAGTCTGCTGCTTTACATCAGTGTAAATTACAATCTGGCACAGTTATTATACAAAACATCCCATATTCAGACTTTGCTGCAGAATCTTGTTATGTTATGAGCATTCCATTCTATTTATATAATGTTTAACTCAATTTCTTATCCCAGTCAAATATGGCAGAAAAACTAAGAATTGCTGTTCAGTAATAAAGGTAAACCATACTGTAACAAGGTTCACACCGTGAACATTGTAGCTGTATCTTTAAAGAGGAAATCTTTCAACTGTGTTTTATTTATTCATACAATTTTATTTTTATATTTTATTATTATTATTTTTACTCCTGCCACCATCATTCCACTTCTGAGGACATTAAGGACTTCTTCTTCTTTTTTCTTTTTGTTTTAGCATAAGTTACATTTTGTAAATGAGTCATCGTTTGGAAAATTGCTCTCGGTCCTGTTCCTCCTACACATAACTAATGTCAGAGAATCTCATATAAAATACTTTAATGGTTTATTCCTTTGGGGTGTTATCAACCACATACAGAATGTTCTACTATTTCAACTAATATTGTAATTCCCTTTCCACTGCATCCTTTTTATTTTTATTTTTTGCAGAAATTCTAAAGGCCAAAGTCCCTTTTCCTCCTACACACGGTGTGTAAAAACCTGATATAGATTAATTGCTTCTCCTTTGAGACTTTTTTTTTTTCTAAAGACCAGATTCAATTATTTGCAAAGATGTACTATTTATATTTCTTCAAATGCCATTTCCCAAAATCGCCTTGCTTCAGTGTGGCATATCTGTGCTTGATGATGAAGCACAAAAAGATGAATTTCTCCAGAATTTCAGCCCCAAGACAACTTTGTAAAGTGATAGGATTTGGCCTCTCTGTTCTCTCCTCCACTTTTTTCATTATAGCACGGCTTGGTTCAAAGGAAAGGTCTCACTTTTAATCCTTCAGGCTTTAATCTTGAAAGCAGACACTGTCCATAAGCATTTCATTTATTTTCTTCTTTCTGCAGCACATGAAAATTTGGTGTTTTATGACTAGATACAGTATAAATATCTGCTCCTTTCGATTTCCTTTCCCTATTTTGTTTTATACAGTAGTTTGTTCATTAGTGTTTAATGGAAAATATAAAAATTCAGGCAAAGGCTAATAATTATTAGTTTTTGCTCAGCACCTTCTATCACTTCATAAGCGTGTGAATGCTATCGTGTGCATTAAGGTTATCGAACCTGGCCGATAATCTGAACTAAGGCACTAGTAGAGCTGTGGGATTTAATTGATTGTATAATTTAATCGATCTTTCATTGAATCTTTGGGTCTGTTTTAATTTTCTAATTGATTTACACTTTTTTCAACTATTTAAGTAAATTTACAAATCTAAAAATTGCTACATTTCTTAAAATATTCCACAAATAAATAAATCAATCTTGCTAATGTATTTTGCCAGGGTATCTACTACTTCTTTATTATTTTATAGACCATTTCTGCATTACTGCCATCTACTGGACTGGAGTGTGGAGCAGGCGTTTGTCAGGACCAAAAGAGTATTTTTACACAAAACACAGCCTTTTAATGTTTAATTGATACGTTGAGTAGATTTTACTACTTCAAAACCTGTAATGAATATAAAGTGTAGCTGCTTGAGACAATTCAGGCAAAAATAAAAAAAATAGTGCTGTAGAATTTAATCAAATTTAATTAACAAAATCGAACAAACTAATCTAATCAAAATTGACACTCTATCAATAATCAATAATCCATAGATCTATTTAAAGCTAGTCAAACTAGCTAATAGAGGTGGTATACATGATAGTTAATTTAGTGTTAGCTAGAAAAAGTTTGCAACATGCGGCTTCTATAAAAAGAAGGAGAAATAAAAGGCCCGTTTTTGGCCAAAAGCCTGAATCCAGAACCAAATGTATTTAAAGGTATAAAGTACGGCAAATGCTTAAATGTCATCTTGATGTCTTCAATAACAATATAAGAACACTGAACATTTCCTAGTGTATCAGAACTGATGTTGTTCCATGCAGAGATTAACTGATTTCCTCCTTTACTGCAGCTGATTATGATTCACACACTGACTTGATATGAGCCCAAGGCAAAAGGTTTAGCACTCTTAGCTGTGTCTCTATTTCATTTTTTATTATTAGTATCAAAGCCGTCATGGCTCAAAAATAAAAGTGAAAATTAAACATTTTATACAAGGAAAAATGCTTATAGGTTCAGACCTCTGGGCCAACCTGTATTAGACAGTATACTGTATTTTTTTTTTAATTACCTACACCCTAATCCATATAGTGATAATATATATTTTGCTAAAACATTAATGATCGGATGGATTTTTAAACACACTCTATCATTGACTGTTCTGCAGCAGCTCCTCGTGTCACTCTCTCTTCCAGAGAAATGACCTGAAGGTTCGTTATTGACCCACTTCTTCATTTCCCATGAGGACACTCGTCTGGCAACTGAGCTCCATGTCTTGCTGGTCATATGCTCGCTTCAATGTATTTTTGGTTCCAATTTTAGTTTTTCATTTTAAGGATTTTTTTCAGGGTGAAGAGATGTTTTGAGGACAGGGGCATCAGTGTGTCGACGGTTTTTCCAGCTAGAAAAACCCACTATTTTGAAGCTTAATAAAGCTTATTCAAATTCAAAGATTAATTTAAAGACAAGGTGTAGAATGTTATTAATCTATAAGCTCAAATACCATGCCACTTTGTAACATTCTATATGTCTGTTTCTAATTAAGCAATGCACCTTAACCTTATGTAGTCAGTAAATGGTTAAATGAAAAGAATGATCTTCTAATGCATTAAAAGACCAAAGATACTTTTTTGAACCATTTAACAATGAAGTAATATTAAAAATCACTACATGCTACAAAAACTAAAAATTATAGATACTCTTTTAAGGGTTATATTCCAATATATTTAAATGTGGTCAATAACTAATAAGAAAACTAATAACCATATAAATGGCATAAGCCTAAATTTCTGTAAGCGCAATTGCAATAACGATCTTTCCGTGTACAATCTTCCAAGCTCAGCAATTTCTCATTTCATATTAAGAATGTTTCACAGAATACGTCTGCACATTCCCAACAGGCAAAACAATACGCTGAAATATTGCTAAATAATTATTAAACCAGGAAATTGCTGAGTTTGGAAGCACACAATTAAGCGACGTGTGGTTTAAAATAGTGTTCAGGTGGAATGACATTTCAGGACTTCCTGTCTTCCTCCCAGAGGAGGTCTGTAGTAATTATGATCGATTTGTATGAGATAAGCGCTCTCTGTAGCTTATAAATCACAAATAGGACTGTCTTTGTAGTGTACACTCAAGTGTTATGTGTACTGAATATTAATACGTAAAAATACAAGCTGATTGTTTGGGGATTTATTATTAGTGCTGTAAGTGTTGTGAGGGAGCGGGACTAAACATAAACAAAAATATAAATAAAAATATAAAAAATAGGAAGAAGAAGACGAGGAAGAATCTCCTAATTTCTCAGTCTACATGTAGTACTTTATTATTTTCCATTTCAAACACTTTGTGTCTTTATCCTGAAGAAAACAGCGCAGAGTATTTACTGTACCAACATGTCATCTGAGATGTAATATATTTTACCTGGAGCTTGTTTTATTTCCGCTGCTCACTTTATAGAAGCTTTAATACTGAGAAAATCTTTTTAGATTCAGGAAACACTGCCCTTAATAAAACAGTGAAATGACAGATATAAACTAAATTCCCAGAGATTTAGTTTATCTTGAGCTACCTCTTATTTCTTTATATTTTTCTAGGAAAATAAGATCATATAGGTTCAGTGATTTATTGAAACATGTGCAAACATGCCCTTACCGGATACCCGTTCAACAGCTTGTTAATGTAAATTTCTATTAAGCCGGTCACATGGCACGACTCAATGCGTTAAGGCATGTAGACATCTCTCAGGTTTAAGTTCTCTGGATGAAAAGGCCTGATTGATGCCAGAAGTCAGAGGAGAACGGCCAGACTTGTTCGATCTGATAGAAAGGCAACAGAAGTTCAAATAACATCTCGTTACAACAGCAGCAGGAGAAGACCACACCTGTCGCCCCTGTCAGATAAGAACAGGAAACTAAGGCTACAGGTCACACAGGCTCACCTACAGTACAGTTTCTCAGCACACTTTGGGCCAATTTATACTTTGGCCCAACTTATTCTTCAACACTGCCAGAACTTTGTGGAGTCCAGTCCATGACTGATGGTGTTCCACTGAGGGACTTTGAATTCCTGTATTCATTTCCTGCATTGCCAGTGTGTTTGGAAGACTACATTAAAAAAAAAATTAGAAAATTAGCTCTTTGGAAACAAAATAAATTGCGCATTTTCAGCCAAATTCTTGTAATGGTTTACAGCAACCAATCAAAAGTTTAGTAAAAAAATAGATTTTTTTTTTTTACTAATAGAAGCAAATTACACAAAATACAAATGTTTGCCGTAACAAACAGAGGTGGCAAGTAGGGCTGCACGATATTGGGAAAAAATTACATTGTGATATTTTTTTTCCCTTCGATATATATTGCGATGTGTACAAATTTATTTATGTTCATCAGGTGTTTTGAACTGCTTAAAAATCAAATAATAATT
>JAQMYK010000018.1:1694045-1712829 GCA_030014345.1 Clarias buthupogon | reverse complement strand
TAATATATTTGAGTTTGATGTTAATTCACTGGCGGGCCACCAGGGGCAATACCGCGCTGTATACTATATGTGTCGTGTGCACTGAATGTAGTAAAAGAAGAATACCGTTTTTCTCCATGCATCCGTTTATTTTCCTCTGGTTGTCTCACACAAAAAGCAAGTATTATTATAGATGTTAGTTGTGCATATTAATGCAAACATAACAATTGTCATACCAAAGAATAAACTACCCGCCAACGTGGCTAGTGAGACTAAAGTTATTACCCGCCACAGCCGAATTTTACCCGCATTTGGCGGATGGGCGGGTGCCAATGTCAACGCCATCTTGTCTCCGTTTATGCTTCCTGAATCGCGACCGTACTACTTCAGGGTCCTAGAGCCGGTCGCGGAGCGAGTGCGCATGACAAGCAACCAAACTAGCTTCGCGACCTCTGTTTTCTTCCGACAAAGAATAAAAAAATATCAAACGTTCTATTGAACACATTTTTTATTGATATCGCTCACGTGTCTATCGCGAAACATATTGTTATCGTTTTATCGCCCAGGCCTACCTTGAGTTAATATTTGATATATTTATTGATTATTAAATAAAGTAAACAATTATATGTTCATATTTAAATGTCAAGGAAAAATATGTAATATGATAAAGTTGTATTTAATTAATAGCTGAGTGATAAAACTTGCCATGCAATTTTCTTATTAAATTACATTTTTAATTATATTCCTTTTGGCAAATTATTTAATTTGTTTTCCTTCTTTTCCTTCTGATTCCTTCAATCGTTAATTATAAAGCTTTAAGTACTTAATCAATTAGTCAATTAATATTTTAATGATTAACAATTATTATTTTAATTATTAACAGTAGTACTTGCGTGTACTATACTGAACATAATATATCCCAAAGCTTTAAAGTTTATTCCAAATACTTTTCGGAAACAATTTTATTTCACAAAGTTGAGAAGATGAAAGACAATCAAACATTATTTTCCTGAAAATAGTTTGTCTGTTGCAGCTTGATTTGTAATCGGAGCTGATTTCGCACCACATGATGATCGGTTGTAAATTGTTTATCGGGTTCAGATTATGCAGATGCTGAAGAATAACACAACTTGCAAATGATTTCTAATGAACTCTGGCATGTGTGTTTGTACAGGCACGTATGTGACGCGAGTCACAGCCACCGATGCAGATGATCCCACGTACGGGAACAGTGCGCAGATAGTGTACAGCGTTCTACACGGCCAGCCTTACTTCTCTGTAGAACCCAAAACCGGTACGCACTGCTACAGTATCTAATTTTTTACATCATAAACACAAGCCCGTGTCTGTGGCTGGCTATAATTATGAAACGTAATTATAGTGCTTTGCTGCTCGATGTCAATAAGTCTGGATGTGAGATGAAAAGCCTGCATGGGGTTTCTGATCATCTTCCAAATTCCAAATCTAGAAATAAACATTTCTGTGTTTCGTTGGCATTTTGTCGAGCTGTATTTTTTTTTTTTCCTGATCAAAAGGTGCTCCCTGTGAGACGGAAACTATTACAGTTGATTAGCCTTTAGCAGAATGTCAAGCGCTCACCTTTTATGTCTCAGCTCTTAGGGACATAGATTAATGAAGAGCTATTAAAAACACGTATCTGTCCATCTTTGCTCAGCCACCAAAGGATAATTGAATTTGCGTAAACTGCAGCTTGACTCACCGACTCGTACCTGCTCTCCATCAACCCCTTCTCCATCCTTCCTTGTGTGCTCAGGTGTGATAAGAATTGCGTTACCCAACATGGACCGGGAGATCAAAGAGTCGTACCAGGTCATGATCCAGGCCAAAGATATGGGCGGCCAGCTGGGGGGTCTGGCTGGAACCACCACCGTCAACATCACCCTCACTGATGTCAACGATAATCCACCGAGGTTTGCTAAAAGTACGTCACGATATGTACACAACCTTCTTTAATATGGTTTCTTTTACACTGTCATGTTATTCAAACTCAGTAGACATACAGTATGTGTCTTTCACTTCCAGTCACATCCACTGCGCTTACTCAGACTTCAAAGGTTTAGCCCCGCCCAAATTTGTTATGTGATAAATCTGATTTCTGTGGGAATCGTCATGGAGTTTTATCGGTTATCTATTGAAGTTGCTTGATTGTTTTCTTTGCTTTGGTTCTACAAGATAACTCTATGAAATACACATTCACATTCCATACAAACTTAAATAATTCTCTGTATTGTGTAAAGCGGCTTTGCGACAATGTCAATTGTTAAAAGCGCTTTACAAATAAAATTGAATTAAATTTAAAAAAAAAGACTATTTATATGATAGTTAGTTACGACCGAGTAATCTGATTAGATGAAAGGCGTTTCACGAGTGGTGATAATGGACGGTAACAGCACTGTGATGTGTAACTATATGTATGCGTGTCCCAGGTGTTGTCCAGTGGTTAATGGCACTAACTGTTTGTCTCAGCGTGGGTGAGAGTAGGTCTGTACGGTCCGCAGTACTCTGAGGAGAGAGCAACTTACTGACAAAACCCACATTCACAACCTGTCACAGAAGCACTTTCAGTAAGAACACACATCTGCTAATGTTGTCATCCTACTGTATACAACACACCATCTCTGCACTAATTACTTCTAAGTCGTTCTGAATCGTCTGTGTTGTTCTGTTCACGGCTAACGCTTAGCTACAAAGCTAACTAGCATCTAACATGAGGCTAATGCACAAAACCCTCTGATCAAGGGTCTGATCACAGCTACTTGCTGTGTGGAATAAGGGATTGTGAAACAACCTACATTGCGCAATAGCTTTCCATTCAATTCAATATATTATTGGTATTCGACCCTGGAACCCTGATAACTAAGCTGATAGTCTAAAGCGGAATAAGTGGAAATATAAAGTAAATCTGGTAAGTGTCTCAGGCCTGTCCACCACCTCTATGGTCTGTTTAAAACTAATTTCCCCCCCGTTAATTACGCTAACTGTTGGTCGCCAGCTCTGCCAGTCATGGTTAGTTAGTTCCGCCAGGTGCAGAAGGAAATGAGCTGGCAGAACAAAATAGCTGGTTAAATATCTTCAGCTGTGCCTTTGTTCCTACAACTGCATCACAGCCGTGCTAATATTCGTTGCTTAATTATTTGTGAAAATTTGGGAATTTCTGATTTGAATGGGAATTTTCCATTGGTTTATCCAGTTGCATGTTAAATTACGATGGGAATCTTAATGGAAGCTTATGGGTTTTTTATTGAAACATTGCAAAATCAATACTACTTTTTCTTCTTCTTGATTCTAACTGGTTTTCCACTGGGATATACAAATATTGTGCAGTTTCTATGCAGTAATTTTTAATTTGATAAAAATTATGATTATTATGTCACCTCGTTAAATTGAGTGACATACAGTATATCTAGGAATAATGGAATGCGGTCTGATACCTTTGAGGCACTTGGTTAACACTTGATGAGTTCTCCACTGGAACATGGGGTTCATGCTGTTCTGCTATGCAGTCGAATATATTTTAATCACCAAGGAAGCACTATTGACCTTTTATGTTACTCATTAATTAATTTATACTACTTAATTCAGAAAGTTCAGTGTGAGTCTCGAGGTCTATAGAAGCTTAGGCTTTAATTTACTGTGTATCTTATGGGAACGTCATGCATGGCATCCTAACCCTATGGCTTTTAATTAAAGTTTTATGAAGACGAGACATTTTGGTTTTCCATGGTTGGATAATTAAAGGTGTCTTTAATTTCTCTTATATTCCTTCTTATTTCCCAGCAGCACCTGATTACATTGGGGATGTTTTTTAAAGATTTTTAAATTCAGGCTTATCTGAGAATTGCAAAACCGTGCTTTGCGTGCTGGCATCAGGAGTGAGAGCTGAAGGATCAAAAGAAGCTGTAAACAATTATTTGTACCTCTGAATGCTGTAATTAACCAAACAGTGTCTTTGTGTGCAACAAGGATCCGCCATAAAGAGCGACCCGGCACGTTTCAGGGCATTAGATTCCCGATTGTTCTTGATTAAGCCAGCTGGGGGGGCCTCGCCGACACAAATACAAACAGCTTTGTCGGATTTGCAAATGTGATTGCGACGGCTGTACGTTCTGCCAGAGCAGCTGAAGTGATTAGCGAGAAATGAGCGCTAACTACCTCCAGACTCCGACTCTCGCTGCGATCCTCTTTAAGTCTTATCCTGAGTGACAGGTTTTGGGCTGATTTGTTCTACTCCTCTAAATCACACCATGCTTGTGGTTATCTCTAACAGGTGTCTTTCACCTGCGAGTTCCTGAATCGGCGCCGGTCGGTTCCTCGGTGGGGAGGATTAAAGCTCATGATCTGGATGTGGGGACGAACGCCGAGGTGGAGTACAGAATCGTACCAGGAGACAGCAGCACCGTTTTCGACGTCCACACCGACATGCGCACGCAGGAGGGAGTTGTTGTACTCAAACAGGTCTAAAGAAAAGTTTAACATTTGAATATGCTTTTTAAATAAATTTTAGTTACACATACAAAAACAAATTTTTTATTATTTGAAATATAATTATTGGTTGTTTACGAAAATAATGACATGAACCAAATTTTATTTGATTGTGTTTTGTTTTATTGCACCAAACCAAAAAAAAAATGTTTACATATAGGTTAATACAATAAATGAAAATAAATAATAATAGTGATATATATATGTAATAAAAAAAATTATTCAAATGTATAAAGTCCATAAATAGATTAATATTTGCTCATTAATTTGCATGTAAAAAAGTCAAATGAAAAGGTTAAATATTACATTAACAAATGCATGAACAGACAACTATATGATCATGAATTAAACTTTAATGCCACAAGACGACGTTTGCATTAGCTGCTGTACAGTAGGTTAGACATATTAACATTTCCGCTTGTAAGCTGCAGTAGGTGAAAAAGTTTTAAATCAATAAAAGAAGCTAATCATGTGAAAGGATTTCATTTATCATAGCGAGAAATTCTGTAAGAATTCTTGTACTACTTTTCATTATATAACTCCGGAGTTTATTGTGAAAGCTGAGGCTAAGCTAACTTATAGCTGACAAGCTTATTTGATGTCACTGTTGATTAAATTATGTAATTAAAACCCTGTCATTGTTCTATGCTAGCACATGTATAACATCTAACCGCGTGTTGTGCTTTTTTGCTCCAACATATTTTTCACACGTCTGTTTTCGCCCCAAGGGTGAGCGCCTCTTATTACAGCCCACCATCCTGCCTGTGCTCTGTGAATAATGCATTACCAGCCATAAAACTGTTATTTTCTACACACTGCCTACTCCAATCAAAAATCAGATCCATCATCTCCTTACCGGTGGATACAGCTTTCTCTGGGACGTGCCGACACCCCAATGTACAAAAAAAAAAAAAAAACGTCCGACGCAAAAAAGCGAAGCCTCTTGAAAACGACACACTGTGTGATTTTGGCAGGGGGGAGAAAAAAAAGAAGAAGAAGAAAAAGTGGACTATCTTTCTGGACTTCAGAAACCATGAATAAATAAATTGGTGCTCGGCGATCAGCTCTACTACCTCTTGATACGACGTGACAAGTAGAAATCCCCCGCACATCATCTAACGAAGCCCACTCACGTCGCCACACGCGTACGCATGTAAGTGCTTCGGTAAAAGCTGGAGGACGAGGCTGGAGTGCACTCGTTCTCCAGAGAGATGGATCGCTTCATCATTACTGTGGGTTTAGCTTAGTGACTCTGTGATGGCTGGTTGAGACTTTCAGGCTCTCGTCCCAGATCGCGCATACCAGTGCAGTGCAGAACAGCTATGGGCATAGATATTGTTCCAAAAAATAAACAAATAAATAAATAAATTCATACATACATAAATAAAATTGAGAAGCAATTAGACAATTATGCAAAAAGAGCTGTGTCCACTGTGATCTTTATTATTATTACTATTATTATTATTATTATTATTATTATTATAATTCTGTTGCAAAATGAATTTTTCTTAAAAACCCACACCATTCTCATCCTTGATTTTCTTTTTCCACCTGCCTATTTTCTGGGTTTATTTTTTCCCCCCACTTTTATTCCCCGAGCTGCATTCAAACTCCAGAGCATCTGGAGAACAAAGTCACCCAGTCCTGACTCTGCAGAACCATATCTGCTGACCCAAAAAAAAAAAAAAAGGCAGGAAAATTAATATGAGAATGAGAAATCCTCACCGTGGGGCTGAGAACACAGAACAGGGTCAATGACAGAACCGGGTTCCTGCCATTGTCCGTCCTTCCTGTTTTTTCTTTCCTTTCCTTTTTTTTTCTCTTTTCTTTTGCATGAGGCACCTTGGGGAAATGCTGAAGCAGTGCATTCTGGGGTGTCGCCTTGCTTTAGGGAATCAGGTTGCAGTTACTGTATAGGAGGAGAGGAGCCTGGTGGATGTTCGAATCCGTGGACGTACAGTACTGCACAGAGACACGACTCTCTTTCACTCATTTACTCTTATAAATATCAGCTACATACAGTATTGACATGGACGCTCTGACACATCTGACACGCCCTCCACAGATCCCTCTGTATCCAATCGCCTATTTTATTAATGCATTATGAAAGCTTAACATGCTGCGGCTGTAAAGTGATAGCAAACGCTGACACGAAATCGAATGTGGCTCCTTCTTCTCCGACCGAAAGAATAACGTGTCATTCTGATGCTTTTCCACAAATACTGCGAGACGAGCTGAATCCCACAAACACATTATTCTCTCTCTGTTTCTCTCGCTGCACCTGACTTCATGATGATTTGCACCTTAATTTATTTTTTTTTCTGCCTCATTAGACTTCTTTCATTTCCAAACCCAAATCCTTAACATGCTTGCTTTAAGGAAAAAAAAAAGAAACATGAGCAGACATAGCTGAAAGAGCTTATGTGAGTAATATACAGTAGGAGAATTACGGATTTATGACTAAAAGGTAATTAATGCAACAAATTAATTAAAGCCTGGCAATGTGTCATTAGCTTTGAATAACAAATCGAGTCTGTAGATTTACATCTGATTTCCAGTGAAACTTATCCGGGTGTAGATTTCAATCGCTAACGAACGAGCCCGAGGCGACAGCGCCAAGTGACGAGGAAAAAAAAAAAGAAAATACAAGCCTGAGATGACATGTGGAAGAAAGCTAGGCAGCTTATTGTGTTCTGGGTAGTGCAATTATAAGTCTTTACAGTGTACAGGTGAGGAGAAAGAACACATCCCTCAGAACAATTTGTCTTTTCTATCTGAGAGTTACAGCAGCATTTACACTGAGAAAGTTAGGTGTGTTCAGAGTTAAGTTCTTCACATCTGTTTTTTTGTTGTCTGTTTGTTGTTTTGTTTTGAAAATAAGTTGCACATGATTTGAAGGACAGATTGATTAACCACTGAAGTACTACACATATCCCATTGTTCATTCGTAATTTTATAGTATTGTAGAAAACTCGTCCTTTGAGAAAAGCAATGTCTCTTATTAAAGGGATTTTTTTCCCTTCAAATCCAACTTGCTGTCCATATATGTACATTATAACAGTTCTTGATCATTGTAAGTTTTTCCGCTCTGTACACTACTGACAATGAAGTTTGTCCCCCGGAGAGCGAGTACAATGCAAGTACTCAGGGCCAAATTCCACAACCCTTGTTCAGTGCAACAACGCATTCCAAAGTTCAGCCAAGCTTATAATTCATGTACTGTAACGCTTCTGCGGTCCCCCTGAGCTACATCCAGTTGGTATCTTTCAAAATTACAGTGTACAAATTAAACACTTTTCTTTCACTGGACCAGAACTACCCATACCCATTTGTGAGAAATGAAAAGAGTTATTACACCAAGACCTATTGTCATGTATTTAATGATCATTTATCTGATCATTTTGATTCATACACATTTATCACTTTTCATACAAACTTTCATAATTCTTATGATTGTGTAAAGCTGCTTTGCAACAATGACAATTGTTAAAAGCGTTAAACAAATAAAATTGAATTGAATAGTCCAACAAGGGGCCGTGCCCCCTTTATTTACGGACATTTTTTACAACCGTGATAGAAACTCGAGTTAACCAGTAAGTCTTAAAATTCCGGGAGGACATCGGAGCAACCACTAAGGTTTTGGGTTGCCCTTGTCCCCCTTTGAGTGTGGCTCTGCAGGAATCTCTGGAGGTGTGCTTTGGTGTCTGGCACCAGAACGTTGGCAGCAGATCCTTTGGGTGCTGGGGGTTGTGGAGTGACGCCTCCGTGGATTTGACTTGTTTGCTTGAAATATCCTATGGGCCCGGGGGTCAGATCTGCCAGGCCTGTTTGGCCCCATGCACGGTAGGTTGTGGTGCACTGGGTGTTCTGGTGCCTTTCTATCATGAGTAGCACTTATTGTGCTGCTTTGATGATGGATTGGACCAAACAGACTGGCTTTTGATCTCTGTGGCCATGGGTGAGGCTTGTGTGACCATCATTTTGTCACCAGTTTACTGGGATAAAATAGTTATGGCTGATCTGTGTGTGTGTGTGTGTGTGTGTGTGTGTGAAAGAGATTTTCATCTGTTCAAAGTGAGAAAAAAGTTTTCTTTCATCCAATATTACCTTCATATGCATTTTAATGACATTCGGAGCTTCAGCACTTGGTGGAAAAGTGCATCGGAATTTAGAAGAAAGTGTGTGTGTGTGGGTGTTTTCTAATCACATGTGAGTCACGCATCACTGTTCCCTCATATTCCCTGATTCTCCGCTGATTACTTTGCTCAAATGTATACGCTCTGGTTCTAAGGCTTCGCGTTTTCTTCAAAGAAAAAAAGAATAAATAAATATCATTTTTGCACGCTGTCCTGTTTGTTTCTGAAAATGTGTGCTCTTGTTTACGACAGATATTTGAGCATTCAGCAGCAAAGGCTGACGTGCTGCAACCTGACACATGCACATCACACTATTTTTTTTGTTCACTCTCCTTTTCCTTTTTTTTTTTTTTCTTTTTTATTATGACAGGATGCCAAGGCGAGCACAGGGTGTCTCTGAGCGGGGAGAAGATTTGAGTCTGGCATATGTGAGAAAAAGAATCAGTTCAGACAGAAACTATTAATATTATTAATGTTTTTTTATATTGTTTTTTTTTTTTACTTTAAACCTGCTGAGACATGTTCGGCTTTGAACCTTCGGTTTTCAACTGTGAATAATCAAACCTAGTGATTAAGCTTTTCAGCTTTTATGAAATTAGTTCTAGCTTGTAAATTCAGCTTCAAACAGCCTGCTGAGAGCTTCTTGTCTAATTTCAAGAGGACGAGAAAGTATCATGTGAGGATACTCATGTTTACAGCTGCGATAATATAATAGCAGATTTACTTTTTTAACTGTAAACAGATAAAAACAAACATTTCAAGCTGCGATTTTTAACAAAAACTTAAATTATTATCCCTGTAATTGTAATTGCAATGTAAAGGAAATGAACCGGATTTGTGGTTGTAAAAAAAACACTACCTCCGTTTCATCCCACCATAATGTTTTTTTACACCGCAAGGCTTTTTATGTGTTTTTAGTCAGAATGTCTAGAGATAAGTTTGTGACATTGTGACAAATCTTAGTGACATGTGCCAATCACGGACGTCTCTGAGCTCACACACTTTGCTCGCTTTGCTCCGAGTGTGTTACATTGTCTCCAGTGTTGTGTGAGCTCCAGTTTGAAAAGATACAGCTGTCACATGTCGCAGAGAAAGCAGGTGATAGTCTTCACCCAACCTGTAAAGGTTTAATTTAAGCACGAGTCAAAGAATGATCCGCACTCCGGTTACATTAAAACTTCTGTTGGTCTTCTCAGCGCTTTCCGTTCGAGGCTTCTGTCACCCCATCGCTGCTGTGCCGGTGTGAACACGTTACATCAGTTCATTTGTAACTGCAGTGTGAGCAAAAATGGACGCCCGGCACAGAATCAAACGCATCTGCACAGAATAAGGTCTTCTCGTAGTCTGAGGGTGTATCTGATGCTAAAACAACTCACAGTAGAGTGTAAACAGAAGCATTTGGATATCTGAGAACAAAATGTGGAGTGATACTCTGACGAAGGTGAAAGTGTCTTAAAGAGAATCATTACCAATGATGAGACACGGATTCATCACTACGAGTCTGAGAGTAAACGGCAGTGTATGAAACAGAAACATCCTCAATCACAGACCGAGAAAAAGTTAAAAAGTCGACCATCCGCTGGGGAATTCATCAACGCTCACAGTTTTCTGGGATTCTCAAGGGCCAGACGTATTGGAACATTCAGGAAAAAGGTTTAACAATCAACAGTGCTCGTTACAGTGAGACGCTTGTTGAAGAGCTGAAGAATAAACTTTGGATTAAATGCAGAGGACCGATTCCTAAGTGCATCATGATCTCGCATGACGATGCATGTCCACACACTTCTGCTCCACACTGTAGACATTCTGAGGTGTTAAAGCGTCCTCTCTATAGTCCTGATCTCACTCTAGACTTTCACCGGTTTGGAACTACGAGGACGGACATTCACTTCTGATGAAGAACTGAAGACATCTGTGCATTTGTGAATCGCAGCTCAGAATAAAAAGATTTTAATGGGGGGAATACAAACGCTTGTTGACAGATAGACAAAATGTATTAAAAAGGAAGGTGATTATCTCGAAAAATTATTCATTTGTCTTTTTAAAAAGTGAATTAAAACAGATTCAGCCAGATAAATACAGCCAGAGTGCGGACAATTTTTGACTGTTTGTCGTGAAAATAAATGTATAAAATAAATGCAATGCAGATATATAAAAGCAATTTTTTTTGTTTCCAAATGTAAGGTATTTCTAAGTATTAATTTATGCAAATTTATGCCAAATGTGTAATAGTCATGTGCTTTCTACGTTTCAACCTGTTGTCCTGTATGAACGTCACTTCTTAGCAGAATCTCTCACTCTTCGCTCACATCTGTTTCTTTAATCATGTGACTAAGTACAAATTTTAGAAACATTCATGAAAATTTCAAAAAGCTTTTTTTTGTAATAAACTTTTTTGCAGGGATTTGTAATTTTATACAAATTGTAACCTAAATTAATATTTTAATATTGTTGTAAGCAACAGAAATATCACAAACATTATGGAAAGTGATCATTTCTGTGCAGTCGTCGATTAATTTTGTCTTTATAACACTTTTATGAAGTGAAATTTACAGCTACAGTAGAGACAGCAACAGAGATATGATTATACAAAAAAGATAAATCTTAAATCTTAATAAAAGTGCTGTGATTAATTTAATACAATAATGCAAAATTAATTACTTTGTAAAGGTAAAAATTATTTATACTTTACCTCACACGTTTCATCATAGACTTTTTCTTATTTTTCTCTGAACATGAATATTCTTCATGATTAACATTCTCTCCGATATTCATTCTGAGACGACAAAAAAAAGAAATGGACCCCCTGCCACGTGTGAGCTTTAATCAACCGGGGCATAAACACTCACCGTTCTACAAAATCTCTCACATAGCCGCGGACGCGTGATTGATCTAATATGCCTTCAGAAGCACTTCAGCTGAAATTTACAGATTGGATTTGAATGCAGCGTGTTTAGAGCACTTGAAAAGGACGCAGATCCCATAAGTAAGCTTTTACCCAATCCGTTATGAATAAACAATCGACCCCAATCAGGACTAATTGAAGCAGCGTGCTCAGATGCTCTATATTTAATAAAGGTTAAGAAAGTCTCTGTGGAAACTTCTAACAAGCTGGTGATCCAGAGGAACAGTTACAGCTTGGATGGCAGCATGGTCAGGATTTCCACAGACCTCCTGAGAGAGCCATTGGATGTCTAGATTACGTTTAGGTAAATACGGGATATATAATGCAGTGAGAAACCAGCGTTAGTACACGTCATTGATGGTTAAAGATTCTGTAGAAATAGTTAAAAGGTTAAAGCTATTAATAATCTGCTGATCTTTAATGTAATCAGTGATATTATTATTATTTCAGGTTGAAGCCCACATACTGTACATGTCTGTCTGTCTTTCTGTACAACAGAACTCTCTGTCTAACTTATTAATACAAAGAAATCACATTCTGTAACGTTGAGGGTAAGGGTAAGATTAAATCCAACCAAAGTGAAAATATGAACTAATCCCAGTACAAATATTAAGTTTAGCTTTTCTAATGAATATCTATTGGTGAAGGTGTTTGTTTACATTGAGCAAGTAGCGCATTAGTAGATTATTTTAAAGTATCAAATCAAATCAACATTTATTTATTTATAGCATTTTACAGCAACCTAAGTTGAACCAAAGTGCTTCACAGCACAAAAAATTACAATAAAGTGGCAATAAAAATAGAAATAAAAAATACAAAAACAAAATAAAACATAATTATAAATAAATAAATAAATAATAATAATAAATAATAATAATAATAATAATAATAATAAATAAAACAAAATGATAAATTTTTTTTAAAAAACATACAATTATAAAATATTAAAAGTCATTCTAAATACAGTCTTTAATTTTGCTTTAAACGTAGGGAGGTCCATAATGTTACGTAACTCAGGTGGAATGGAGTTCCAGAGTTTAGGACCAGCCACTGTAAAGGAGCGATCACCCCATTGTTTGCACCTTGACCGAGGGACCATGAGCAGGTTTTGGTTAGCAGAACGTAAGGCTCTACTTTGTTGATAAAAGCTTATGTCTCACACAAGTAGGAAGGTGCCAGACCATTAATCGCATTAAAAACAAACATCAAAAGTTTAAACTAAATCCAGAAGTTACCGGAAGCCAGTGGAGTAATACAGGATTGGTGTGATGTGATTATATTCATGATTATTGGTCAGCATACAAGCCGCAGCATTTTGCACAAGTTGCAGGCGATGTAGACGAGCTTGAGTGATTCCAACATAAAGTGCGTTGCAGTAGTCTAGCCACGAACTAATAAAAGCATGAATGGCTTTGTCCACGTTACTCTGATTCAAAAAGGGTTTGACCTTGTAAGGAGGCGAAGATGAAAAAAGCCTGCCCTGACAACAGAGTCAATGTGTGTCTGAAAGTTTAAACTGCTGTCTAAAGTCAACCCCAAATTTTTGACTGCTTGGCTTAAATGAGGAACCGGAGAATCAAAACCAGCAGTGGTAAAACTAGAAAAATTGGAGGTGCCAAACATAATACTGTACATTCTGATGTACTCTCATTCACACAGAGACAATTTTGTAAAGTAGATTATTAAATCCGACACATAACTGTTCATAATAAGATTTCACTCATGGTGCAGGTGAAACTTTAGGCAGATATCTAAGTGCTTTCAGTAAATTCTGTTCCACGGTTGATTTAAGACGCGCCCACAGTTTGACGCATGCGCAGTACGCTGTCAAAAAGTACAGTTTGGGATTTGGCACAAAACTGCTTCACTTCTACTTGACATTTTGATTTCATTTATGCCGCAGATTTAACTTCAGGTAAATCCTGAAAGACTGGCAAAGTTTCCTCAAATTCACAGCGTGATGATGTGACACATTCTGGCTGGACAGACAGACAGATAGAACATGTTTCTGAGACTGGTTTCTGGTCCTCCAGTGTACGAAAGATGTCATTGAAATTGCGAGTTCTGAACGATGTACAGACAAAAAGTACCTTTCCTTAATTTCTATAGACACAGTATGGTAGTGAGACATACAGTATACAAGTTAGAGAAGAGTGTAGAGAAGGTTAGGAACGCTCTGGAGTTCACTTCCATGAAGTTGGACATCGAGACAAGAAGACATTAAATCAAAGATGTGACATGTTTTTTTATATGACAAATAACTCTAGGACTTTTTCCATGAGCTTCCATGTTTTTGAAATGCAGACCCACAGATTGTAAACTTTTCTGTCCTGAAAATTTCACAAAACGTATATTTTTACCTCTGACTGTTACAAAGCTCTGACACCGGAGCGCTCCAAATCCCTCAGTTCAATCAGAATCCAGAACTCACTCAGAGCTGTACTGTACAGCTGCACTGTAGTGTAATAAACACTACGGATGATGTGGGTAAATACTGTCGCTCAGAACGTGGTGTGTCGAGGCGAGCGAGGTGCGCAGCCTGTATGCGGAGTGTAGGAAGTGCAGAGGATCTAATGCAGCTGCTGACAACATGACTGGAATTTGAAACGCAGCTCGGTTCGTGCATTGACATGATGCAACGGTGAGAGCTTGAGGAACTGAAAGCTCCTGCCGAGATAAGAGGGGAAGTGGAGACCGGAAAGCGGAGGAAGAGATGCCCCGATGCCACGAGGCACAGAGACAAGAGAAAACGCTGCGCTTTTATGTGAGGATACGACAGGATCTGAATCATACACCAGCCAGAACAAGGGAGATGTGAAGCGCTGACGGGGTGTTCAGTCTCTCTGATATCACACAACCATGTGTCCTGTCAGACAGCGAGCCGAGAAACACATCGTCTGGAAGCTCAAGAGCAATAGCATTAATATAATCATCATCATCATCATCATAATAATTATAATAAGTAGATAGTATACAGTATAGTAGAAGAAGACAAAGAATGGGCTAGCTATTATTACAAATTTACTTTTTCATTATCATTAATTTATCCCAAATGTAAATAAATAAATAAATAGTTTATTTAAAACATTCTGTTTAACTTTGAAAGAACAAACCTTATAACAGATTAACATTTTTTTTTTTTTCACTTTTTGGAGATTTGTAACATTTCTCAATTTTTTTTATTATTTAACATTTCACTTTTTTATTTAAAATACAAGAAATGATTATGTACAGTATACGTATATAATATAATTGCACTTTCTAAAACATTTTTCAGAAAACTCTTATTATATATATTTTTATATTTCATTTTGACTTTGCCCGTATTCTCATCAACTTCTTTTCCTCTCTATTTACACTTACTTAATTCCAAGTTTACACTTTATTTACATTACCTTTAAAAATACCTTTAACACCTCCTTTACACTTTAACACTGTGTTTCTACACCTCTCTACATATCCCTGTGTTCCAGCTGCTGGATTACGAAAGCAGGAAGACATACAGTTTTAAAGTTTCTGCCTCGGACCCGCACATAGACGCCCGTTTCCTGCAGGGCGGTGCACACAGTGATTCGGCCGTGGTGAAGCTGAGCGTGATGGATGTGGAGGAAGCACCGATCTTCAGCAGCTCTGAGTACAGCATGGAGACACGAGAGGGCGCCGCAAGGAATGCCATCGGGGCGGTGAATGCCCATGACCCTGACACGGGGCACAGTTCGATCAGGTCACCACACACATACACACACACACAGATGTATAAACAGTTTATCATTTAGAAGCAGGCTTTACTAATCATACCATAACCATACTAAATATTTAAAGGGGTTTTCATTCTTAAGTGTCTCGCAGCATCCATTTTTTTGCTCTATGTGTGTGTGTGTGTGTGTGTGTGTGTGTGGGTGTGTGTTCGTCAGGTGAAAAGATCTTAAGTGCATGACATTGAAATAAGTATTTCTTTCTGGATGAATATTTCATAAAGAGGACACAAAGGAGATGCCAGTGATTTAGTACATGCTGAGTGTTTACGCTCTGTTTTTAATATTTCACTATTTCACAAATACCTAGTGTTCCCTGGAGACAATGAAATACGCAAACACACAGTAACACACCAGTGGTTAGTGTGTGACACCACGTATAATGCAATTCTGTGTACAGTCCTTAATAGTCACTTCCTTCACATTTCGCATTCTTCTCATATTCATGTGACGGCTACGGAGCTTGGTGCCTAAACGCAAGCTCTGTCTCATGAATATCATGAATAAATTTACCGAAACGTACTTATGATCTCCTCAAACCCTGTGACAGAATGTATTAATGTGGAATTTTCATGCACACGATGAAGCACGGTGGCGGTAGGATCACCGTGCTCTGGAGCTGCATGTCCTCAGCGTGGTGCTCTGGTCAAGGCAATCACACGCTGGTTGAGAGAGCGGTGACGGGGAACCTGCAGTTTTCGGTTAGACAGATAAAGATTAAGATAAAGAAAAATGCTCCAGCTTTCAGCATGAAAATTCGAGGTTTTAGAAAAAAAAAAAAAGATCAATATTTTAAAAGATCTCAGATCGAAATCGTACAAATCAAAAACCCGTAAGTGTAATGACTTGAAGAGCAATGCGTGTTGGAGATCCGTTGGCGATTTGATCGATGGGAGGAAAAGGTGAAGAGAATTATGACCGTAGAATCTAAAGCAAAAAGATTAAGCGATGTATTACAAGCTTTAACAAAGTGTAAGTAAAAAGGGTGTGTATACTTATGCACCATGAGATTTTTTTTCTTTTCTTCTTTTTTTTATTTCAGATAAGTCGGTTGATTTCAATCAGATTAACAATTGAAAAGAAGAATCGGACATGATTTCTGTTTTGCAACAGGGGTGTGTAAACTTTTGCAATGTATGTTATTCCACTTCTTTTCTCATATGCACTTGATAGTGAAATATATTTAGATAGATTTAGTCTACCAAAATTAAGAAATGTATTTTTAAAAAACATGAGAATGATGTCGTGTCACCGCCTACATGTGTGCCTTTCCTGATCACTCCCGTATTAGGCCACACCCACTTTTTAAAAAGGTTACACATATTGTATTTCTAAATGTCGTGTTTAATTTCACAGCTAATGATAGCAGTATTTCCGCTCTGTAGGTACTCAATCGAGTGGAACGCAGACTCTGAGAATTACTTCGACATCGATCCTGTCGAAGGTACGATTTCATCCCGAGAGCCGCTGGACAGAGAAGCGACACCGAAACTCAACATTACCGTTGTTGCAACGAAAGTTCGTAAGTACACAAGACCCAAGAACACATCAACACACTCCTTGTGAGCTTCACCTGACTATGTTAGAGAGAAAAACACTCCATGTGCAGTAAAGATAAACTGAAGTATATTATGAGTGTGGGGAAATTCTTACAACGGTCTGATCTCGCCATCTAGTGGAAGTGAGTAGGAAGTGCGGTCATACTGTATACAAGGGCATTTAATGCAAGTCCGGCTGCTCTGCTATGTTCTGTATGTACATCATAGACTTAAGTAAAAATCATTTAAAAACTATAAAAATGAATCTAAATAACAAAATGTTAAAACTTATTATAATTAACAACACAATTAACAAATAATTAAGTTGCAACTAGTTTATTTATAAAGACAATTAAAAAAGGCAAAAAAGTACATTTATACAAAATAAAAATATATAATTTTACCTAAAAAGTAAAAGGTAAAATTATAAGACTTGATAATGGGTCAGTGTTGTGTGTAAGCGTTGTGTATCAGGCATTGTTGTGTATGGGTCAGTGCTGTGTCAGTGTTGTGTAATGGTCAGTGCTTTGTATGGGTCAGTGCTGTGTGTCTGTTGTGTATGGGTCAGTATTGTGTATCAGTTAGTGTTGTGTGTAAATGTTGTGGATGGGTCAATGTTGTGTGTAAGTGTTGTGTATGGGTCAGTGTTGTGTATAGGTTAGTGTTGTGTATGGGTCAGTGTTGTGTGTCTGTTGTGCATGGGTCAGTGCTGTGTATGGGTCAGTGTTGTGTGTGTTGTGCATGGGTCAGTGTTGTGTATGGGTCAGTGTTGTGTATGGGTCAGTGTTGTGTATGGGTCAGTGTTGTGTATCAGTCAGTGTTGTGTGTCTGTTGTGTCCGTGTTGTGTATGGGTAAGTGTTGTGTATGGGTCAGTGGTGTGTCAGTGTTGTGTATGGCTCAGTGTTGTGTATGGGTCAGTGTTGTGTATGGGTTAGTGTTGTGTATGGGTCAGTGTTGTGTATGGGTTAGTGTTGTGTATGGGTTAGTGTTGTGTATCAGTCAGTGTTGTGTGTCTGTTGTGTCAGTGTTGTGTATGGGTAAGTGTTGTGTATGGGTCAGTGGTGTGTCAGTGTTGTGTATGGCTCAGTGTTGTGTCAATGATGTGTATAACTCAGTGTTGTGTCAGTATTGTGAATGGGTCGGTCTTAAGTGTAAGTATTTTGAATGGGTCAGTGTTGTGTAACTGTTGTGCATAGTTTAGTGTCTGTTGTGAATGGGTTTGTGTTGTGTGTAAGTGTTGTGTATGGATCAGTTTTGTGTGTCTGTTGTTTATCGGTCAGTGCTGTGTCACTGTTGTGTATGAGTCATTGTTGTGTATCAGTCAGTGTTGTGTCAGTGTTGTGTATGGGTCAGTGTTTTGTGTCTGTTGTGTATGAGTCAGTGTTGTTTAAGTTTTGTGTATGGGTCAGTGTTGTGTATCAGTCGGTATTGTGTCAGTGTTGTGTATGGTTCAGTGTCGTGTATGGCTTAGTGTTATGTGTAAGAGTTTTGAATGGGTCAGTGTTGTGTGTCAGTTGTGTATGGGTTTATGTTGTGTGTAAGTGTTGTGTATCAGTCAGTGTTGTGTGTCACTATTGTGTATGGGACAGTGCTGTGTATGGGTCAGTGTTGTATATGGGTTAGTGCTGTGTGTCAGTGTTGTGTGTAATTGTTGTGTATAGGTCAGTGTTGTGTATAAGTGTTGTGTATGGGTCAGTGTTGTTTGTCTGTTGTGTATGGGTCAGTTTTGTGTATCTGAGTGGGCGTATCTTGTTTGATCTTCCAGACAATCCGCTCCTGTTCAGTCGGGTCAACGTCACAGTCACGGTGCTGGATGTCAACGAGTTTCCTCCAGAACTTTCTACTCCATTTGAGGCATTCATTTGCGAGGATGCAAAAGTAGGCCAGGTAAGTGAAAGTGTGTGTGTGTGTGTGTGTGTGTGTGTGTGTGTGTGTGTGTGTGTGTGTGTGTGTGTGTGTGTGTGTGT
>JAQMYK010000018.1:1615673-1633202 GCA_030014345.1 Clarias buthupogon | reverse complement strand
CGAGCCTGGCCGGGAATCGAACCCGGACCCTGGAGGTGCAAGGCGACAGTGCTAACCACTACACCACCGTGCCGCCCCTTATTGGAACTTGTTTTATTTTAATCAAACAAAATACAAACACTTTTCAGCTTCAAGCTTCCACGACACAAAGAAATAAGTGTTAGAAATAACTCAATACAGAGGTGTCTTTTTGCTTATTTATTTTGCATAAATGAGTTTTTAAAAGATGACAACCTCCAAGCTAAAAGTATTGAGTAAATGTTTTTCAGGAGCATGAGCACTGGGTAAAGTGTTCAAGTTTTATAAATTTACAACCCTTTAGAGCACATACTTTAATTTACATGTATGAAAACATAGTTGGTGAGCTCTTACCTTGTTTAAATAATACTAGACAGAGCATTAATATTTGTCAATTGAGATCATCAATTGAGATTCCTCAGAATGTAAAAAAAAAAAAAAAAAAGCACATTATGGTGCCCCACAAGGCTCCGATTTAAGCCTCCCCGTGTTCTTTATTTATTTACAACTCCTACGTTCTCAAATAAAATGCTCATTTCTGAATTCTGATGAAATATTTTTTACATTTATCCATTCTGTTAGATTTAACAGAACATCTATAGTAAATGTACCACTATAAAATCTACAATATCTAGAAGCATGTTCTGGTAAATTGTAATAAAACATTAATATCCCAATGTCAGTCTAGAACAAAGGTGTGATTATGTATATTCAGTATATATCATCTTGTGGACTGTAAAAGATTTATGGTAAAAGCCTCCAGATGATCACCGCACTAGAGGGAAAAATAAAACATAATAGATTTAATTATAATGTTTTAAAAAATGGCGATGCAACTGAATCTCTTTACAAAGTAAGTAGTGTAACTAACAGTAGTGTCATCCTCACTAAGAAAAAAAAATTGACTCTGCCTTATTTGCAGTTTTATTATTTTATTTATTATTTCATATTATTTCTTAATTTTTTTCCTTCCAACCAGACCCCAACATACAGTAGGTTTAATCCAAACGGTTGAGATGTCACGTTATGGTAAAAGTATCAAAATACTTCAATATCCAAAAAATAAACACAATGTTTTTGGGTTTAGATCGACAGTATTTCTCCTGGTATGCTATGAAGCAATTGAAAGGCATACTATTTATAGGGACAATGACATCTAGCTGATTTTTAAGCATGTCATACCTCAACCGAGTGGTAGAGATGGCACAATCAGGTTGTTTGACACACTTTTCAATAAGCATTCATTGACCAACTCAAAATATTTGCTCTACCCAAAAAGTAAGTGATAGTTTAAAGCTTAAAACTGTGAATACTTATGGAGTGTCATGTTCTATGATTTTGCTAATGACAGCAGTGATGTGTTTTTCTCTGATGTACATTACCCTGCTGTGTGTATCAGAATCAGCAGTGCAAGCAAAAGACTTTAGGATGATCACATAGCTGACCAGCAATAATCCACCGTCCTCAGTTTGGTCTGCTGTCTAACAGACCATTACACATTGAGATGAATCTCACACACCTCTTCACCCCGACTGCCTCAAACCTCAACCCTCCTGTCAGCTCATGACAATGACATGCTACTACCAAGTGAGAAGTCATTACCAGACCTAACGCCTGTGCTTTCCTTTTTCCTACTCAAACTGCTTCTTTATTGGCTTTCCATTCCTGCTGCGGCGCTGATATAAATGATGTTTCAAAAATTATGATTCTATGCTCTAATGCTTTCACTGCTTGCTCCCTGAAACTGAGCAGATGATCTTTCGGGAGCACTGCTAGTCGTTAAGCCATCTATTAGCGTAAGATCAGGAGGAAACCGATGCATGCTGTGTCTTGATTCTTGGTGGAATCACAGGAGGACAGAAGTTGTGGTGCGACAACACTGTGATGGATGCTCTAACCTTCAGAACGAAGCATATAATTGTGCCTTGGTTTAGTTTATTTTCCCATTCTTTTTTTTTTCCCTACTAGCACTTCATATTTTATTTAACAGATATCGAAGAACTTTGAAGTGCAGCTAATTACAAAAGAGCTCACAAAGACATGCTGAAACAACATGGACATATCAGATGTCATTGAATATTAATGACTGTAGGCTGTTCGTTTTTCCAACGAGTTCATTTTGCTCGGTCATTACAGCACTGATTGTGTGGGGGGAAAAAAACTCATCACGAGTCCTTTTGATGAGTTCCAGATCATCCTGAAGCATTTGCTTTATTTCCATCTCGTACTCTATTTCTCAAGCCTAAGTGCCCTCTCTAAATGCACAGCCATCGACTTTATGCCTTGGCATTTAAGTAAGTTTAGTAATTTGGACTCTTTGGCTCACTGCGGGGCTAAATACACTTTGACACTGTGCTGCTCAGATGCCAGATTAAGAGATCGGATAATGGGCCCCTGTCAGCGCCACTCATTTTAAATCGTCTCTGTAGCCCGAGTCCAGAAATCACTCACTGTCACATCTCTAAGCCTCAGCCATTGACTTGCAATGATGATGACGATGATGATGATGATGATGTTCTTCGTCCAAAAATGGCTGAAAGTGTCAATTATGATGTCTTGTGTTATTTCATTTTTGGTGTGGGGTTTTGAATAAAAAAGTGCTTACAGAGAAAAATCTCTGCTACTGAAGGAATCGTCCTACAGCCAGCTTTCATAAAACCAAAAAATCTGAGCGCATAACCTTCAAAAAACAATTCAATGTTTACATTTAAAACCTTGTAAATTACTTAATAAGCAGATTATCTTTGTCCAATCAACGCTGCAGGAATGATGCTAATTCCTAATTGCGAGCATTTTTACTATTATGACACAGGCTTGGGAAATTGGTGAACCTACAATAAATGCATAGCTAAGTAAAGTTATAGTAAAATTCATACTATATATTATGCAGTGGTATAAATTGTAGCACTTGCAAGACGCGATAACAATCAATTAATTAAAAATAAATAAAGCTAACATCCTCGAAGGATAATGCCACAGTAGCATGCGTATATACTGTACTGCCTGCAAATTAACACTGTAGCACTATGGGCAAATCACAATTATTTTTTCCCCCACCAATAACAGCTTATCTATTGTAATATAATAGCAATCATATAATCTAATTATTGCTAGAATGTCTACATTTTGCACAAAATATGTTTAAATCATTGCTGCTACTCAGGAATGTCAACTGTTTCTCCTCCCACTACCTCAACTCATACCTCATTACTACAGAAGTACTGAAACGTGTTACGTTTTTGTGTTTGTCACTCTGTAGCTCTTTGTTTGCACATTTGCATGTGCACTTTGTTGTCTGTTGTCTATTGTTGTCTCTTTTTTGTATAGAAGTAGTTTTAGGTTAACTTATTAAAAATAAAAATGTAAATCTGAGTTAGTCAGGTAATTAGGTCTCTTAGTTAGCTAGCTAGTTCCGTAGAGTTGTGTTGTTAATTTATGTTGTTGCATGTATGTAGCACCTTGGTCCTGGAGGAACGTTGTTTCATTTCACTGTTCCAACCTGTATATGGTTGGAATGACAATAAAAGCCTACTTGACTTGACTTGACTTGTTAGCATCTAACAAGGCTAACAAAACATTAGAGAAACAATCATAGGGAAACTTGGGAACGCCAGTTAGCCTAATCTGCATGTTTTTGGACGGGGTGAGGAAACTGGAGTACCTGGAAAAAAAAAAAAACTCCAAGCACGGGGAGAACATGTAAACTCCACACAAACAGACACAGACACAGAGGTGCAAGGAGACAGTGCTAGCCACCAAGCCACCGTGCCGCCTTAAGCCCTAAACAATGAGTAATTTATGTTAATGCGAAAGTTATTTAGCTGGTGTTTGTCACAGCGACTGCAATTGACCAAAAACATTGTCTTATTGTCCAATAATAATGCAATTTCACTTTAGAAAAGAAGGTCTCCTGCAAATGACCACAGGGTCAATGGTAGCATGCCTAGCATAAAACACATGGCAGCTAAATGACATTGTAAAATAAGATCTGCTAAGCGATGCTAATTTTTTCGCCTACAGCAACAGAGGGTATTCCAGTGCGTAGAACTTCCTCAGGGCAGCTCAGGAATAAGAGGAAAAGTAATAAAGAAGGTTAATAACAGTAGTGACAGAAAATCGTACCATCTTTAAATCCCTAATGACCGCACAAGCCTTTTTCCAGACGCTTAGCAGAAAGAAAAGAGGGGAATTAAGTTGAAGTAACAGCACAAGTGAAGCAAACAAAGTCTCTCTCTCTCTCTCTCTCTCTCTCTCTCTCTCTGTCCACTAAATAAATCATAGTTTTATGCACAAGCTACACCAAGTAGAGACAATTGCAGCTTTACTGCAATGCTATATATATTTAATAGAACAGGAAAGAAAATCTCGCCAATTACACCTTTATGGAAGTTAGACTAAAATTAGACTAAATAAATGTTTGTACCTTTTAAAATGCCACAGCAAGCAATAAAGACTCTGATGAAGATCAGATGATATTTCACACGCTAACGCATGAGAACACTAATGAAGTAATAATTTCATTAAACATGGAATCAATTCCAATTAGTTAATTATATACATATTTATATCTTGCATGTATACTGTTTATATCGTTAGATTTATGAAATATTTCTCTAAGGGTCTATTTATTAAGGTAATTGTATTTTGTTTTTGTTTGTTTTTCATTAAAATTACTCAATTACTAGTCAAGCACACAGTAAAAATTTCATAAGTCACCTTTCATGCATATTTGCACAACCACTGACACTTTAAATTTTATATATATACTTTCCCCCCCTATATTTCTATATTTTGCAATATTTTATTATGCCCTTATTTGTACAGTTTATTTTACTAGTTAAATTTATTTCTTTAGTATTTCTTTTTATTGATATTTATTTTACGTATAAGCTTTTATTTTCTTTTTTAAGGTCACTGGCGGTCGTGTAAGCATTTCACTGTATATCGTACTGTGTATGACTGTGTATGTGACAAATAAAAATTTGAATTTGAATTTGAATTTAAAAATACAACTATTAAACCTCCCTCTCTATTAAGCCAAATGTATCAATTTAATATGATCAAGACCAGAAATATTGGCACTAGTGAAACAGTGGTTCTATATATATATATATACACACAAATAAGTTCCATACTTAAAATATAATGCTCAGGAAAATTTACTGTTACTTTTTCATCTTAATTAGATATATGTTTATATATATTAACCATATATGGCATATATCTGATGAATCTTGGCTGAAAATGAATTTAAATATAGAGATGAAAAAATATGTATACACACTTGAAACAACATGAAACATGTTTCAACATGAAAAATATTAGAAGAGATAATTCTCTTCTGACGATCACGTGAGAGCATCAACAATGGTGCGTCTACTGACATCTTAATACTCTATATTGCTGCCATAATTGAATTTGAGGTTTAAAAAAAGGTATAGATAACAACTGTTGAAGCATATTTACAGTATTTGCAGAGTATATTAACTTTCTATAAGTTAGTATTTAGGATTACGATATTTTGACATGTTACCATGTCTATGGCGCCCCATCTACCGTATAAGGCCAGCCTGATAGGACAAACCCTGCTCCAAACATCTCACTGATCCCAGAATCAAACCTGTGAAATAGTCTAAAGCTTTGTTGTCTGATTTTTGTAGAAAAGTGGCCTCCAAGTATGCATCGTTTAGCATGCAACACACTCTGCAAAGGTTTCTATCAGAATTCACTGTGCTTTCTTCTTTCTTCTAAGAAACCTATTCATTTTTAAACGGCACCAAAACGCAGCAGGAACCGAATGACTCCTGCAGAAAGGGAGCCCCGGGCGCAGCAAGAAAAACCCACACAGGTTAGAAAGAGAGCTAACTTTTTAAATTATTCATCAGAGGGGATTTTTGTAGACTTGCTTTAGATACTTAGTAAGCAGCGCTAATGTGTATAGCGGCTAAGCCTTAAATCTGAAACCCAAGAGAAACACAGGGAAACAGAATGTGATGATCCTAAAGAGCATTCACAAAGCAGAGAATGATCGCTAACTAACATGCAATTTTAACTTTTTAAAAATTGTGGAAATAAGATCTGTAATTTGGTGTCTTGACCTGGAATACTAATCTTTTATTGGATTTCTAACCTGAACATTGTGTATATCTGAAGTTATTAAACAGTTCATATTAACTTGGAAAGAACCAGCCCCTTGGGGCTTTATATACAAAAGTTTTATTTCTTGAAACTGTTCTGTAATCACTTTTATTCAAAACAAACTTCACATACGATGCAATCAAGTCCAAGCCCAGATCTCTCTGCTATAGACATCAGTTCTCTGATAGAACTCATAACCTTAGAAGAACTTTAACCTTTAACGTTAGACTAAGGCTTCTTACCTGTTCTTCAGATGGAACCCTTAAACATTGTGTATAGAAGGCTACAGCAAGGACTTTGCTTTCCAGAACACTATTAAAATCAGAACCCTTTTAAAATCCTAAATTATACCAAGAAGCCACAGAGGAACACTAGAAGCCTTAAACGCAGAAAGATTCTTCTGGAGGATGCTGTGATTAAAAGCCTATTATTTTTCAAAGACTAGCAAATATATACTGAACACTTTCACAAAAAAAAAGCCAGATGTAGTACCTTTAAGGATTCCTTTTACGGCCATCATGTGAAGAACCCACTGAAGAACAATTAAAGGTCCATTTTCTTTCAGAAAAATACCAGATCTTCAAAGCATAAAGATATTAAGGATAATTCCTGAGGAGACTGTGAGTAGAACCCAGTGAAGTACCTTTACAGGACCCTTTTTCTAAGATTCCCAGATATACTGGTATATTATACACCTTTTTCAAAAAAAGAAAAAGAAAGAGCCAAATGTAGAACCTTTAAGGATTCTTTTTTAAGGCCATTCTGAGAGGAACCCACTGAGGAAACAATGGGAAATAACACATTTTGTAATATTCTCTGATATACTGCAGGCATCCCTGGGGAAAAAAACACATTTCCAAACCTAGAACCCATAAGTTTTCTTCTTGAGGACTTTTTGAGCGAGCCTTTTTTTAAAATCTAAAAACAAAAAGGGCAAATCTGGAACCTTTGAGGACTCTTCAGGACAGCATGGAAAGAACCATCTGACGAATGATGAAACAATCACTTTTATATACTAGATTGTCAGATATATACAATGTAAAAAATCTAGAACCTTATGGCATCTTGAAGACAATGTAACTGGAAACCTTTGCAATACCTTCTTCCTAAGGTTGAGTCAAATCTTTTCAAATCTGGAACTCTTTGGGAAAGAAAGAAGTTCATTCTAGAACCTGTGAGAAATGTCACAAATGTATAAAATGTATAAAAGAGACTCTTGCGGTTCATGGAAAATCATAATTAAAAATATTATTAAGTGGAACTAATTTTTCAGGAATTTGAAAATATTTTCTTCAAATTGTCCCTGCGATGTCAGCAGAGGAGAATTTGGAACCTGAATAATTATTGACCATAATGAAGTGATAAAACACCCAGCTTTGTAAAATTAAACAAGAAATTCTCGCTAATTCCTACAGTTCGTTCTATTTTTCTCCAGCAGCGTGTTTCAAGTGGTTGCTTTCACGACTAATTGCTATAAATCTAAATTCAGCAGACGTTTGTACAGATTCTGTTGGATGTTCAGCCATAAAGCACGAGTGGACCAGATGCTGCCGTGAGTGCTCCTGAAAGCGGCTCGAGTGCTAGCATTTGTTGTTTGTTTAGCCCGAATGGATATTGTGTTGCCGTGTGATTAATGGCGCCGGCACTGCCGGTGTCATGCGTTAGCTCTGTAATGGGACTGAGTACAGCAATTAGAGCCATCAGGCCACGGAACCCTGTTGAAAATTCATTCGCGACAAATTGAGATAAATTGACTGTGTCACATACGAGGTCCCTGCCCGAGTGGATTAAAAGGGAACGAACAAAAAAAGTGAAGAGACAAGAAACCCTCGACAGGTTGAAGTGCAGCGAAACACGAGTGAGAAATAGAGGTTTGTATTCCGGTTGATTTGTTTCCTCTCCGCTTTGACGTTAGCATTAATGCACTCGTTCTGATTGGATATTGTTTCTAGAGTAGCAGCTCATTCATGAGGGACGTGAACATACTGTATGAAAGGAGCCTCCAGTGTTAGTGGTTTGGTAAAGGTGTAGTGTTCAGAGTTTACACTTTGTTGGCAGTATCTCAGATTTTAATAAATAAATAAATAAATAAAAAATCCTGTCACTGATTATTTACAGCAATTTTGACATAATATTGCAACCCAGAAACATTATGTCCAGTATTGTGTAGGTTTCCCTTTGCTTACAAGAACAGTTCTGGCCTAGCCTCAGGACATGTCTCTGCAGAGTCTCTGGGGGTGCTGTGGTGTCTGGCACCAGGACGTTGGCAGTGGATCCATTGGTTGCTGTGGGTGGCCGGGTGGGGCCTCTGTGGATCGGACATGTTTGTCCGGTCCTTCCCATGGGGCTTGATCAGACTGGGTTCTGGGTTTGCTTGTTTCACCCTGTGTGTGGTGGGCTGTGCTGCACTGGGTGTTCTGGCGCCTTTCTATCGTGGCCTACATGGACTGTTTTTCTGTTGATCTGCTTTTCTGTGGGATCAGACCAGATGGACTGCCCTTTGGTCCCCATGGGAATGAGTGAGCTTTGGGTGTCCAGGTTCCTGTCACCAGTTTACTGAGGTATAACTGATAAACAGTGTTTTCAGTTCACCTACAGTAGTGGTGGTACTCCTGTATCCTCATAGGCTTATATCTGCATTTATTATTAATTGTAAATAAGTAATTTATGCACCTCTGGTTAGAAGGTAACTTCATTTCATTGGTTTTGTACATGCACTTTCCACAATGGCAATAAAGTATAATCTGATCAAATTGAATCTAATATAATCTGATCTGATCTAATTAATTTCCAACAGCCCAATAACTTGCAATAACTACTAACATTAGCTACATTTAATAGAAGTGGTAGGATTGTCTTTGGAAGTCTCTCTGGAAAGAGAACTCTTTGATTTAGGGTTCTTGATTAAAAAAAGGGGGGGAGAAAGCTTTCAAGAATGAAACTAAACAAAAATGCTTAAATATTCATTTAGCAAGGTAGCTACAGTAGGTTAGCTAGCTATTTTGTTAGCTTTCCAATGTATTGTACCCTGTCACCATTTACACTGATTTGTTGGTTGGAAATAGTTTGTTCCTAATTAAAATAAAATTCTTTTATAACTATTTAATAAAATCTTCACAATTTGCGTTTTGGAAAGTCTAAATCTTTTAGAGCTGTAAAAGCAGAATGAAATGAATAAAAAAAGGATTAAAAGCATGTCTTAAAGATCATTGGGTGCAGCTTTATTCCATTAAAACAAATCAAATCCATTCTTTAAATAAAGTAATACAGCAGTGAAAGTCAAAAAAGTCGAGTAATGGCAAAGATCAGGACCTCATCCTGCGCTGCGAAACCTCTCTTTCACTAGAGTTACAAAGCGATCATCAATTCTGCAGACAGTGTTTTTTTTTTTTTTTTCGGGTCTCCACAACAGAGAGTCATCATTCAAAGGAAATAAAAGCAGAACTTTTTGAAAGCACGCCTGCCAAGTGAGAAGGGAAGAGTAAAATCAATAAGAAGAAAGTTTCAGTTGGAGGAAAGGAAATAAAAACAAAATAAAAAAAGTCGATTTGGTGTTAGACGTCAAGATTGTCGGTTTCGCTGAAGAATTCAGGGAAATTATTTCAGGATCTGTGCCGGTCTGAATTCCAACACGATATCACTTTATGTCGGGGAAACACAGAGATCAGTATCCTGCAGAAGCAGTAATGAAAAATACAAAAACTTTGTTTAATACATCACACTATAGATTGCATCGTTGATTAATTAGACAACACTGACCATCTTTGGATCTGAAAGACATTTTTATTTATTTTATAGCAGCTATAAAATCAGACAGACTTTCAACGATGGGTGTCCAAGTCAAAGTGGGACTTTGATAACAGTGCAGAATAAAATTCCGAAAGTAAAAACTCCATTTATTTCTCTATATAATCCCCTGATACACTACTGTACTTATCCCAGTGTTTCACTAGTGCTTGGACACCATCAAGATAGAAAGTTTTCACAGTGCACCAGAGACATGATCGGACGGCCTGATTCGCGTCTGAAACCCCGGCCCTCCAGGAACTCCTTTAACGGGACAAACATGTGGAAATGTCTTAGAGCGAGGTCAGGACTGTACGGGGGAATAAGACAATAACTCCCAGCTGAGTTCCTGTAACATGCAAGTGGAAATCGTGAATGGGTGTGTGTACAGTTCCCACAGATACTGTACTTGCGTCTCTTCCGCACAGAACGAGTGCAGTGACATTCACATTCTATCACATTCTTTAAAACGTGTGTGAAAAAAAAAAAGTTTTACTGCAGCTAAGAGTCTCATCACCGTACTGGTTTGATTTGAACGACCCTTGTATCTAAGTTAACATGACAACAAAAAGGTGTATAAAAGATCTAAATAGACATGAAAGAAATACATAAAGGGGTAAAAGAAATTCTCCTTTTGGGGAAAAATGTTTTTTCGTGGACAGGTCTTGCAAAAACCTGAGTGACTCATACGCCTCCAGGTCATCCTTTAATCACTAGACAACTACAGGAGCAAAATAATCCTTATCATGTTACTTAAGGGGTGGCAGGGTGGCATAGTGGTTAGCTCTGTCGCCATGCACATACAGTGTCGAAGGTTCAATTCCCACCTCGGGTCTGTACAGTATGTGTGGAGTTTGCATGTTCTTTCCGTGCTTGGTGGGTTTCCTCCCACAGTCTAAAGACATGCAGTTTATGCTAATTGGTGTTTGAAAATGGTTCATGTGTGCTCTGTGATGGATTGGCACCTGGGATAGGCTCCAGTCTTCCTGCAATCCTGTATATGATAAGCAGTATAGAAGATGAATGAATGAATAAATGAATGTTCCTTAAGGATTTTAGAATTTTACTGAAAAACCACAAACCTCCTTATTTCTAAATATAACAAAGTGCTGACATTGGAGACTCCTTCCATAAAAAAAAAAAAAAAAAATCTTATCAGGATCAAAAACTTTTAATCCGTTCATGTAAAACATCCACTTTACACATCCGTGTTACTACAGTATACTGCATGTGAGAACGAGAGCCAGCGCATTAATGTACTGTACAATAAACTCTGCGTCCTGTTGTTACATCACCATCCAGCAGCTCTGCACTTTTACAGCTCTCATTGTTTAGCAGTTTGTCCCAAATCTCGCTTTCTCGCATCAGACTTGTCCTTCAGTGCGCTCCTCCGTTGCATCATTTGTTTCTCACGTCCCATCTGTTCCGTCTCTCTCTCTCTCTCGTCTCCGGTGTATCTGCACCCCAGTGAGCCATCCGACGGAGCTCTGACTCATACACATTTGTTCGTCTGTCTATCACGGTACAGTCCTCACATCTCAACATCTTCTGGGCTGAAAAGCGTAAAAAAAAAAAAAAACTGGTGCCGAGATTTGTTACAAAAAAGAAAAAAAGAAAAGTGGGGGTCAAAGGGAACAGGAGAAATCATCAGGAAGTCTTATGTTAAATAAATAAATAAATGCTAAAGAAATTGACAGAGAGGCTCCTGAGCAGGTTTGCACAAGCTAATGTATTCCTCTGCTACCTTTCCCTGTTTTTGCTTCATTAACCAGATGCCTGTGTAATGGGGAGAAAAGAAAGCACTTAAACACAGGACTCGAATACAGGATGACCAGACTTCCTGTTTTACATCTGATCTGACCTTCTGATCACGCATTCTGCTTTCCTCTCTAGTTTTAATGGTTTACATTTTTTTTCTATATTTTTCTAAAATGGTCACTTTATGCATGAGCTATGCATTCTCATATTATTTCCCCCTTTTTTTTTTTTTAAACCTTTCATCTTAGGTTAAAATCTCATCGTGGTGAGTCTGTACGTCTCGCGCTACACATCAGCGGCAGGTTGCTGTAACGTGATTAAATCCAGACAGCGATGACCTGTTACACGAGACGGACTGTCTGTAAGAGACAATTATGTTCAAATATGTAGTCGGAGCTTCCGCTTGAACAGCGTCAGGAAATAACATCGCCTGGATCTGGTCTAATCGAATAAAAGAATAATTTCCACTGAGAAATTTCAGCAGCTCCGAAAGGAAAGGCGTAACTGGCGGATTGTCGTAATCCACGATTATTCAATTTGTTAACGCAATATTGACTATTTTAAACTGCACACTTCCCTGAATTCCAGGTCAGCGTCAAGTTTTAAGCTTTAATCATATTACTCAGGAGTGATTACACCAAAATAACCCACACTGATCTAGATCTAGACCGCTGTTTGACTAGGCCTCTGGGAAACTGTCAGAAGGATGGCCTCATTTACAGCCACAAGGAGCAATAAAGGGGTCCAAGCACTAAGCGACATCCACATAATGACTCCTTCCTTGCTGTTCGATTCCGCAATTTAGACATGAATCAGTTGATTAATATTTTTTATTTAGTTTTAATGGCCATTCGGATCATTTCTTTTCATCATCTCGCCACAGGCGCTGTTTGGTGATCTCCAGGGTGTGGTCCTAAGTGCATCTGGAATGTTTGTTCAAATTCATGCTGACTTTCTGTTTGTTGTCAGTGCTCTAATAATTTAATTCCTCTGTTACTAGAAATAATTTAGGAATGCCCTCAAGTCTCAAGATTGTCCAAATGAGTTTGGGTAAAATTGTTGCAAATTTGTAGAAAACCATAGCCAAAAACATTGGAATATGGCCAAATGTTAAATAGTGATTAATGGATGTGTCGTGATCTATGATGATTGCCAATCTGAAACAGGCTTACATGGTTAGTTTAGTTCAATTAAATAGTATTTTATTTATATAGTGCTTTTAACAATAGTCACTTCGACAAAGCAACTTCACAGAATCAAAAAAGTTATGGACATAAGTTCGGAGAAAAAAAAATTAAGGAAGGAAATATACAGAAATTAATATGATCAGATAGTCCCTTATGAGCAAGCCGAGGACGACGATGGCAATGAAAATCTCCCTGAGATGGAAATAGGAAGAAACCTTGAGAGGAACCAGACTCATTTATGCAACATCAGATAGCAGGGAATGATCTGCAGTCATACTGTGTGCTTTGAGGCTGAAAGTTCAGTATAACAAGGGAGGTGTTTAGGTGAACATTTTCATTACTGGAGGCTCAGGTACAAAACTGTTCTGGGAAATTTCAGTCCTGAACTATTGAGCGACTGCAGTCACAAGCCATCAGAGAACAACTGTCTGCATCAGCCGAGTCCAAGAGCATCTTCATGGTCAAGTGGAACCGTCCTCTGTCACCACATGCATCCCAAGCAGACCACACGGGGCCATACATACAGTAGCAACCAGTCAGAGACGGGAGGGCACCAGGATATGTCGGAGCGGTCCGAAGGGCAGACGTGGTCAGGATCGTTAGTGTTGGTGCCTCGTACCTCCAGGGTCGTGGGTTTGAATCTTATCTCTGTCAGTACACTTACGGTACATGACATTGTGTTAGTCAACTAAAACCAGATTTGTAAAATAAATGTAAATGTTAGTCAGACTGAAATTGTGCTAAATTAAGTTTCTCAAAGTCAGACTAGTGCACGCTGTTAATGATAATGATGGTTGTGAATCGAGCTACTCCTTCACATATAACTCAATCACACACACATAATCAGAATAGATGAGAAGCCGATAACAATATACGGGTGTCGCCAGCTTCCTGATAGCATAACCATGAGGGGTTGAGTGCATCTCATTTATCCATAAGGTAAACAGTTATACAGCAGCATAAATTTACGGCGCTATAAAGTCGTCCACGTTTTCAAGTATGATGTAATACAGTAGGTCAACCATTGCTTATTAGGCAGAACTTTTTAATTCCTTGCTTCTTCCTTCCATGCATTTTTATCTTTCATTCTATGTTCATTCATTTGGTCATTTCTTCCTTCTTTCCTCCTTCATAACTTCCTCCAAATCTTCCCTGACTACACTTTTGACTTCATTTACATCTAATTCAATTCATTTCAGTTTTATTTGTATAGCACAATTTTCCTTGTCACAATGCAGCTTTACACAATAGAAGGTCCAATACTAACGAGCATAAAGAAGAAATATTCCACCAATCACCAATCGTAGCAGAGTCTGACATACTTCAGTCAATAAATTCATTCCCCTGACACGCTTGTATAATGTGGCAAGGAGAGTAGTCCAAATAAATGGCCTAGTCGAGCCATAACCATATCTCAGCTTAACTGTGCATGTAAACATATTGAATGTGCATGTTTTTGTGTGTGTAGTTTGTATGTTCTTCCCATACTTGTTGGGTTCCTTCCAAGTTTCTTTTTCACCTCAGTCCAAAGGCATACACAGAAGCCAAGTGTATGATTGAGTGCGTGCTTGTGTGCCCTGTGATAGGTTGGCACTGCATCCTGGGAGTTGCTTGGGATGGCCTCCAGTCCACTTATGACCCTACACAGTATTCAGGAATTTGAATGAATGAAATAGCTATTGAAGACCAACATTAATCTAAAATTTGCCTGTTGGTGGCAGTACATCCAAGAGGACTTTTGGAATTATGGCAAATCAGTGTTCTAAAGTGTGTAGACCTCCAAGAAGAAGAAGAAAAAGAAAGTGCCCCCAAGTGACGCAGTGGTAACGAGCTTGCCTTAGAATCCGGAGCTCGCGAGTTCGATTCCCGTGGGATGGTACAGCTTCCCACAGCTGGGTGAATAGAAAGAGACGATTGGCCCGGGCACTCTCAGAGGGGAAGGATGGGAGGCACTCTAGCACTCTCCTGTCAATTGTGACTCTAGATAATCATGTCTATGAGCTCATGTGCTGTCCCCTAAGTGTGTTACGTCACTTCCAACAGTTCATGAGAAAGCAGTTTGTCAGCCGGTGTCACGTGGCTTGGAGGAAACATGTGATAGTCGTTGTCCTTCCTGACTAATGACGGGTGGGAATTGGCTACAACTGAAATAAAGGGAAAAATCTGGAAAATCACAAGAAAATTTATTTTGAAAAGAATCATGAAAAAGCTTCTTCAACTTCAAGTGCTTGGACCCCTAGTTAGATTTTAATGAGTAGAGGAGGTACTGACATATAAGAATATTTTACGTGAAAATATATAATTAATGTTTTTGTTCCTTCATTCAAGCCCTTCCTGTTCTATTGGACACTGGCATGCATCAGCACATCACTCCCCCAAACAACACAGCAATTAGCATTTACTTACATCTGAATAGAGCCGTTTACATAAATCTTGCATGTGAATGGAGCGCTAAGCGCGGGGGCAGTTTTCCAACTCCTGTGAGAAAGGAATCTGACATACGTCTGTTTTTTGTTTTTTTTTTTAACATTAATTTAATAACAAACCTTTATTTGGCAATAAACTTTTTGGAAAGATAACAATCGACTGTTTGTGTACATATTTTTTTCTGGATTGCTACAATATTATTTCATTCACAAAAACACTTGCAAAAAAAAAAATTTTATTGGCATTGTCAACGATGACATCGACCCCTAAGGGTTAAAGGTCCCATCCTTCAGCTGAAAGACATCTTTACTAAATTAATGCATTTTTTTCACACCTGGAAGCTTTTTCTGTTTCACTCCTCCTCCAAAAGCGCTACTATGTAAATGAGCTACTGCTGAGCCATGCCCCTCCAGAAAACAGTCAAGGACAAGCTGGTGGAGGGGCATATATGATGTCACATTAGTGTGGAATATCTGATTGGCTTGTTGAAATCGTGACCCATGCAAACATAAAAAAGGATAAAAAGCAGGGAATTTTTGCATACATAGCTTAACATGACTAAATGTTTTTTGGGCCTATTTAACATATGACGCAGTGTATGTTATATCATAGGTTACACAGGTGCCCTTTAAAAGCTGATTGCGAGTATACTGAAGTGTACACAATTCTAGCACACTTTGCTCTATGGATTGACAAACCACACAGATGGTCTGGGGTTAAATCAGCCAAAAGGTGGAGGAAGCGGTGCATTCTCAGCACTGCATATTGACTAACATGATTGGCTCAAGTTGTCAGGTTACTTCCTGTCTCCAGATGGAGGGGGCGTGTCGTTATGTTGAGCAGAGAACACAGAACACCTCATTGATATATAAAACCCGACATCACGAGACTGGAGTGTAATTTTTTAAAATTTCATTATCATAATATGAGTGCTGAGAGCATCACCTCCTCGTTTGTATGCTTTCCAGAGCGATGAAAAAAAAAGAAATGTAATGCGAGTCCAAAACGTGCTGTTCTGCACCGTGGGAGTGTCGGTACCGAAGGAAAATAATAACACCTAGCAAACAGGGAGATGTCTGGCGTTATGCAAATCCGTGTGTACAAACGTGACACGACAACAACTCATGGTTTAAACTAAATCCTTCAGTGTGAAAGCAAACCTGCTGTTATTAGCTCTGTTATAAGGAGACTTCATCCGTATGTGAGAGCACACTTAATAGAAAGCTCAGATATAGTGCACTTTTATGGATATCAGTTATACATAGATGTGATAAATTATTAAAACGTAACTCAGATAGCTTGGTCTTGTACCCCTTCACACAAAATTTCGAACAAGTTAAAGTTAGCTTTCGGAAATCCTTTCACATTCCGCGCATCAACTCGATGTCCAGGACCATATGGTCACTACAAAATGCGCAGAATTACGCAATTATCCGTTGTAGTATTGTGCACATGCTAACACACGAACTAATCAGGAAGCAGTGATGAAGATTATCCCGTATTGGTGTCCTGCCTAATTAGTGTCCAGCACGTTGTTCAGAGCTCAGAGTATCACCTCCACGGAAGGCAAATATTTGTGGCCACAGATGGTGTGTGGTGTTTAATGGCTTCCTGGTGACGACGGTGTAATTTCACTCGACAGCCGTAATCTCCCCCTGGCATCCACAGGGAGAGAGAGAGAGAGAGAGAGAGAGAGATGGAAAACTGGCAAAGTACAGAAAGGAAACGTCGTACCAGCTACACGCTGGGGATTCTCAGTGCTCTGGACACAGTTGACACGGGTTATTCATCAGCTCCCTTGGCACGAGCATCGTCTGCCCCCAGTCAACCCCACCATCACCACCCTCCCCCCCACCACCCAGACACGCACACCATGATCCCGGGTTTAAAATGACATTCCTTTAAGAGCATAAACGATTCGTTTTTTTCTTTGTTTGTTTTTTTTTCCCTCGAGCCATGATTCTTTTTTTTTCATGTCACTCATATCAGTCATGCTCTCATCCTCTTTATTCTAACAGATGGAAAACTCTGTTTGCCTCAGCATGACTCTGTATTGACATCAGAATGTGACCTGATCTCGAGTTAAATTAGTGTGTATGTGTGTGTGTGTGCGTGTGTGTGTGTGTGTGTGTGTGTGTGAGAGAGAGAGCGCATACGCGAGAGAGGGCTTATATTGTGATTTGTCCGAGGTTAAAACAGCCTGGCTCACTACTAC
>JAQMYK010000018.1:1508283-1523000 GCA_030014345.1 Clarias buthupogon | reverse complement strand
CGGGGGAGGGGGGGGGCTTGGATTCAATTTTCATGGCATTTTTTGCAAACCTGATTCAGGATTAAACATTACAGGCAAATGTTATTGCATCATAAAATAAAAAAGATCCCACTAGGTTCTAATCTACAGTACAAATACAGGACATGTGGGAATGATTTACCAAGTGAAAAAGGGAGGGGTTTGTAGAGTTGGTGGTGTGTCTTAATTTGCATATTCACCTGAAACCTGAAGTCATTTAATAGAAATCACGCAACTAGGACATTTTGGGTTTTTTAAAAAATAAAATAAAAAAAAAACAAGGTCTTCAAAAGACATTTTGGTGACTTTGAGACAGAATTCAACTTGAAAGAAAAAAAAAAGTAATTCTTTTCTCAATTATAGTTCTGAATAAATTGAAGACTATTTCCTAAAATTAGTGTCAGAAAAGTCAGAACCGTGACTGCAAAATTTTGGTAGATTGAAATCCTAATTGGCTGTTTAAGGAAGAAATAAGACTGAGAAGTCACAGCTCCTCATATTACCATAGCTGGATATAAACAGAGGCTCTTCCTGATGAATAATTCATGATGGTGTGATTGTTTAAGGCTGCGCGCTGAGGCCACGTTAAATCAAACCACACGGCTGCTGCTGCTCTCAGAGTGGATACGATGACGAGCGAAAAGAGCAAAGCCAGCAAGTTTCGAGTCCTCGCACGGTATGTCTCACCATAATCTGTATTCAAGAGGCGGACATTTAATTAGCAAATGTAATCATTATGATAATGAGACCACGTCAGGGCTTCAGTTTCACCTCACATAGTTCTGTTCGTTCCCCTCCGAGCAGCGAACCATCTCGTGTGACGGCGATGATAACCCCTCATTACCGAGAGGACGTGAGCGAGACAAGCCCTTGGACTAAAAGTCAAAATACAGTCACATGATTAGAACAGTTTTGTTAGCATATCATGTCATGAAAATGTCGTGTCGAAAGAAACACGCTTTTAAATGAAAAATAAGTGCTAATGCAACTGAACAGTCAGCGCGAAAACTGACTAGCAGCAAAATAAAGATTTGATCAAAGATCTCTTTTACTCTTCACTAACAGTGTTAGCATTGTTGTGTATACCTTATTACTCTGGATGCAGTGCCGGTCCCAAGCCCGGATTAAGTGGGAGGGTTGCGTCAGGAAGGGCCTCCGGCGTAAAACCTGTGCCAAGTTGTTGTGCGGACTGGATATTCCCCCCTTGCCGGGAGCAGCCGAAAGACCACCAACAACAACCTTATTACTCTACTAGCTGTGTATTACTGTAGCTATCTGTAGCCTGCTGTAATTTTAGCCACAATGCTGGTTTTTGTTATTAAACTTAACTTTTTACATTGATACCTTTTACATTTAAATCTCACTTGATTTATAAGTATGAATAATTTATACCAAATACAAGGCTTTTAGCTTTTACTGCTAATCTGCATCTAGATTTATTTTCTATGCTGACTGATTTTGAAATTCTTATTTCCAATATATATATATTAAACTAGCGTAATTTCCTTTCACCATGCTGTAGGCACATCACAAGCCTCAAAGGGTTAATAATTAGCCTCTCATTTGTATGCAGTTGATGGTATGACTGGCTTAAGGGCTATTTTTCTTAGTTGTGAAGCCTCCCATCAGCCACCACTTCAAAACAAACAGGTAATCTAAAATAGAAATAGAAGCTGTAATCATTTCTTAACAGCAGCATTTAGCGTGTTAAACATTAGCATGTTGTGCTACTGCGTTCAGGTCACTAAAACTATTTAAAAAAAAAAAAAAATCTTTTGATTTGAATTTATAAGCAGTTGCCTCTCTGACAGCTCTAACACTTAGTCACTGGTACTATAACTATATGCTAGATTAACAATGAGGCTAAAGTATTAGCTAAAACCTGATGATTAGCTCTACTCCGGTGTGAAGCACAGTTGTGATATTTTCAGAACAATGCTGTGCTTAATGAATATCATGATTCTCTACATCATATGATTCTGGGAGTTTACTGAGATCTGATCACCAAGCGTTGGTGACTGACTTCCAATATTTATTTAGCGCTGAAGTTAAAGTCACCCATGTGTAGTACATAAAGTACATAACAACAAGGTTGCCAGATTGTTCCTGAGTAGAAATGTCCAACACGTAGTTTTGTAACGTCAGGACCAGCCAGTCTCAAACTGAAGAATGCCACAATCTGTTCTAACATCTGAAATGTTCCTGCGGCTCACACAAACTTTTTATCACAATGAGGAAAAAGGGGATATACACTGCCTAAACAAAAAAAAAAGTCACATGGACACAAAGATTTCTTTCAACTTCATTTAGCTTTGATCGCACACACCACATGTTGTCCAGTTCATGTGTGAAAATGATTCCTCGTTCTACCAGAACCGCTCTCTCACACTCTGAGTCCTGGAATATTGGTGCGTCATCAGGGAGGAAGAAAACCTCCATAAATATGATAACCTGGTGATTCAGTACATTCAGGTGGTCAGCTGACTTCATTTTATTGCTCCATAATGTTACTGAGTCTAGACCTGGGTAACTGATCAACCCCAAATCATAACACTGTCTCCAGCGGCTTGTACAGTGGACACTATGCATGATGGGAGCATCGCTTCATGCGCTTCCCTTCTTACTCTGACATGCCCATCACTCTGGAATAGGCTCAATCTGGACTCATCAGGTCACATGACCTTTTTCCATCACTTCAAAGTTTAGTCTTTATGATCCCTAGCAAACTGAAGCCTTTTACCTGATGAGTCTCATAAACAAGTGGTTTTCTTATAGAAACACAGCTGTTTAGTTCTCATTGCAGTGTGTGTGTGTGTGTGTGTGTGTGTGTGTGTGTGTGTGTGTGTGTGTGTGTAAATGATTTTACTTTCATTATTAAATATAGTTCTGATATCTTCTGGACAATTTTTTTACCATGCAGCTTCACCAAGCATTTACGTGATCTCCATCTATGTTTTTTTTTACGACCACATTTCTTCCACAAACTTGACGGTTCAGCACTACCATCCTTACAGGTATTGATATGTCAATGTGTTGAAGGGTTCTTAACCTAGTTCCAGCCATTTCAAATCTCCTTAGTTGTTTTCTTTGCTTGATGAAATGGTGACTTTGTTTTGGTCAGACAATGTATAATAACTCCCTCTATTCCTATGGAAACTTTTGAGCGTGGAGAGAAACATGGCTTCCAGGGAATGGCACAGCAATACAACCATACATGCTTGAACCAGAGTAAGACCCTGAGTACAAAGTGACTCCATAACAATCCTTATCCGTTGTTTTTTTTTTTTTTTTTTTAGTTCTGATTTAAATATTTACATTTAAAACAAAGTATTCATAATTTATTTCAATTAAATACATTTATTTAATTTATTTCAGTTGGCACTAGACAATTTTAAACTTAATTACAAAACTGAACATTGGACATTTTAATTAAATTATGCTAAAAGCATTGTACAGTATTTCATAGCACACAGTACTGCAGTACCTTCACGACCCTTTAGGGGGCTGTGGCCAAGTCTTTGACAATCACCACATCTACTGTACACCACCAGTTCTAATCATGAACAAATTCAAGATAGAAAATATGGACCAAAGAAGCGCATTCATCCCGTTGTTGTCAGTGTAAAATAAAATGCAACATAAAAGTGAGTAAATTATGTAAAATAATGTGTATCATTTACATAACATATGTAAATGTTACATAAAAATTTACAGCTACATGCTTTGAAAAATGCAAACATGATGATCCATGAATGAGAAAACTGTTGAAATAATATGAATCTAGTAACATAATATTACCGAATGATCAAACTGAGCCATGAAATTTGTTATTCAAAATGGTTATTATTCATCAGGTTATAAAATAGCGTTGATCCAGAATATCCTGTTATTGTGCATCTGAGTGGTTTATATCATGCTTCTTATGTAAAAAAATAATGATGGATGTAGATAATAAATGTTCATAATAAATTTGGATTATTTTTTATTAGTCAAAATAAAATGTTGTAACACGCCCGCAGTTTGAATGATAAGCTGACCAAGTACTTGTGTGTTATGCTCAGAAAAAAACAATTTCCTTAAGGATGAGAAATTTTTCTGATTAACCTTCTGTCTTAGAATAGCACTTCATTATTAAAGACAAACAAATGCCATCCTGAGCGCCCATTGATGAAGTACAAAAAAAAAAAAAAAAACGGCGACATCCCGATGATGTGCGTTGCACTTTGTTGATGATGCGTCTTGTTCCAACTATTAAGTGAACCGTCGTAGGCGCTTTCCTCCCAGCAGAGAACACACTCAACTCATTCAGCGCTGCGAAACAATCACGGCTAATCTCCCAGGAGTCTTTATCCTGTAAATTAGCTTCTGTTGTGAAGCGCACCATAATTAAACGCCACGTCCCATTCACTGTTCCTTTACTTAATTTGCAGGGAGCACAATGCAATCAGCAGTCGTCCCAAAGAAAAAAAAAATGCACAAATGCCCAACAATTAGTGTGGGATTTCAGACCACGGTCAATGAAGCAGCTCCCAAACGGCACTAACGAGCCCGGATCGTTGACGGATTACAGTAAATGAAATCTAGCAGAGTATTGAAAATCTGTGAAGCTTTCAGAGGAGGATGTGAAAGCGACTTCATTCTCAGTGCAGTGCTAATATTTAACATAATCCTGTTAGGACATGAAGGGAAGCGTCTCGCTGCTCACAATATGTCTCAAGTCTATTCACACACGCTACTTTTTTCCCTGTCGCTGTGCTAAAATGAGCTCCGTACAATCTCCAGACAGCTCCATAATGGCTCAGGTGTTCACTTCGCGCAGGTTAGGAAATAAAATCTGCAACTTTGTGCAAGCGTATATTATGCTTGAAAGAAGCGTAAAAGCGTTACATTGCATTTAAAATAATTAAAGGGGGGGGGGGGGTAATTTGTTTTGCACTTCTTGGCCACCGTACCATACACTTCCACTTAATTTTTTTATCACTTGTTATTTTTTTTTAGGTTACATTATTTTTTGCTAGATTGGTTTCTACTTTAAGGCGGCACGGTGGTGTAGTGGTTAGCACTGTCGCCTTGCACCTCCAGAGTCTGGGTTCGATTCCCGGCCAGGCTTGATTCCTGTCTCTATGTGCATGGAGTTTGCATGTTCTCCCCGTGCTTGGTGGGTTTCCTTGGGGTTTCCAAATTGCCCGTAGTGTGTGTGCCCTGCGATGGATTGGCACCCTGTCCAGGGTACTCTGCCAGGGTGTAAGTCTCCTTGGATAGGGTCCAGGCCCCCTGTGACGCTGAATACAGGATAACGCGGCATAGACGATGAGTGAGAGTGATTTCTACTTTTTTTTTTCTTTTTTGTAGATTGTACTTTATTTTTTATTACTTCTTCTTCTAGATTACATTTCTACTTTATTTTTATTATACAGTACATAGATAGATAGATAGAATACTTTATTAATCCCAAAGGAAAATTGTATCGTTACAGCAGTCAGTTCATGATTATGCAACAAGTAAGCAACAAGCAAGAATTGCAGTGAGGAAAAGGTCAAAATATAAATATTAAGGATGTACTGTTCAAAATATAAGGTGCATTAATGATATGAGTAATACGAGTATACTGTTCCTTTGTACACGTGCATGATGATTCTATATGCAGGTGTGAACGAGACTGTACATATTGTAAGGTGCATGAGCAAGCTGAAATATTACTAAAGGAGAGGATGAAATGAATGAAGGATGTGACCATAGTGCAGTGAAGACAGACTGTATATGAGCCAATTTATTGTGATGTCAGAGAAGGAGATCCCTCTCCTGACACAGAGTTATTGTAAAGTCTAACTGAAGTTGGCAGAAATTACTTCCTCTAGCAGTGATCTCTGTCACAGCAGAGCCGCAGCGTTCTCGTACTGGAAGTGCTCCCTGTTTATCCAGTAGGTTGTGGAGGGGATGTGAGATGTTCTCCATGATGGGTAACAGTTTGTGTAACATCCTTCTCTCCACCACCAGCTCCAAACCCTCCAGGGGAGTGCCCAGTATTGAACTTGCCTTTTCGATGAGTTTATTGAGTTTCTTAGAGTCACCGTTTCTGATGCAGCTGTTCCAGCAGATACTGTAAAAGCAAAGAATATTGCACTCGCAACAATAGACTGATAGAAGGACAGTAACATTTTGCTGCAGGACCTGAGTTTCCACTAGAAATAGAGTCTGCTCTGTCCTTTCCTGTAGACAGCATCTGAGTTGCATTTCCAGTCCAATCTGTTTTCCATGTGAACTCCAAGATATCTGTAGTTCTCCACCACCTCCACCTTGTCACCCAGAATGTAGACGGTGCTTGGTCCTCCTGAGATCCACCACCATCTCCTTGGTCTTGGGCACGTTCAGGACAAGGTGGTTTATCTCACACCAATTCACAAAACTGTCCACTAGGTCTCTGTACTTTGGTGCTTCCTGACCAGCATTAACATTCCCACAGCTCATGGAGAGTTATCTGAGAACTTCTACAGATCACAGGCTTCAGAGATGTTTAGAGACCTAAAGGACAGTTTTGTGAATTGGTGCGAGAAAAACCACCTCGTTCTGAATGTGACCAAAACCAACTGTTTATATTATTTCTTGATTTATTTCACACTTTATTTTTTATTACTTCTTTCTTTTCTAGATTTATTTCTACTTTATGTTTTACAATTTATTTAAAAGATACAGTACATTGCCACTTTATTGTATTACTTCATTTTTTTGATGTCTATTTTTTGTTTGTTCTTTTTTTAAGTAGATTAATTTCTAAGTTTTTAGCACCTGGCGAGTACTGATTTATTTATTTGTTTGTTTGTTTGTCTACACTTTTAATATAACTACCATTTGTTTTCATTTGTTTCATCTACTTTCATTAGATGTTTTTTTTTCTTCCTTTTTTTTCATTATTGTGCTTTCTTTAATTATAATGACTTTTTTTAAGGATGATATCATCTATGGATGACATAATAGATGATTGAGTATTAGATTAATTATTAGATTAATATTCATTTTCTCCTCCCCGGTGAGGTTTAGAGGCGGTATGACCTAGATCTAAAAAAAAAAAAAAGAAAGAAAAAAAAAAGTTTGTTTTAATTTCAGGTTGTCTTTAGTTTTTATTAATGAAGGTTTTCTCACAAGTTCTGTTCTGGATGTTTTCATACCACTTCACACCTTCAGAGTCTTTGTGAAGAAGAAAAGATAATTGAATTGACTTGACACTACGTCTAATACTTTTTTAATGATCTACGGATTAATTTGCTGTAGCCGCTCTGATGATCTTCACCTGTGCTCTAGCAGGATGTCAGCAGGCAGAGAGACTCGATGATGATGCGGTGGTGAGAAATTCACCAGAAAAGGAAGATGAGTCAGAATATAACCTGTGAACATAACACTCTCTAACACCTGGAACACGTCTGCGTCTGGACTCTAAACTTGATTTATTCATCTTTTTTTATTTTTTTTTTATTTTTATTAAACCTCGAAAACTTCCATATCACCTACGTGAATATAAACTCTCTGGCCATTTCATTAGGTACACCTTGCTAGTCCAGGGTTGGACTCCAGAGCTGTCTTAATTCTTCATGTCATAGATCCAACAAGGCACTAGAAACATTCTTTATAGATCCTGGGCCATTTTGACATGAGACATCACGTAGATTTGTCGGCAAAATGTCCATGAGCCGACACTTCCGTCCCAAATGTGCTCTATTGGAGTGAGATCTGGTGACTGTGGAGGCCGTGTAAGTGCAGTGACCTCACTGTCATGATGATGTCAAGATGATTTTAGCTTTGTGACATGGCACATTATCCTGTGCTCATAAAGTGGTGGACAGATGTGATGGCAGAACTTATACTTAGGTACAGTAGACTGTGGCATTTTAACCAGTTTCAATTGGCACTATGGTGCCTAAAGTGTGCCAAGAAAATCTCCTTCACCCCATTACACCACCACTACCACCAGCCTGAACCGCTGATACAAGGCAAATTCTGACCCAACCATCTCAATGTCACAGCAGGAACCCAGACTCATCAGTCAAGGCAAGGTTTTCCCAGTCCTCTATTTTCCAGTGTTGGCCTCATGTAAACCATGACAGGAGCTGCACCTGCTGCTGTAGCTTATCTGCTTCAGTCTTGTGTGTTCAGAGATGCTCTTCTGCAGACCTCGGTAGTAACAAGATGTTATTTGAGCTCCTGTTGCCTTTCTATCAGCTTGAACCTGTCTGGCCGTTCTCCCCTGACCTCTGGCATCAACAAGGCATTTTCACCCAGAGAACTGACCTCACTGAATATTCTCTCTTTTTCACACCATTCTCTTTAAACCCCAGAAATGGTTGTGTGTAAAAATCTCAGTAGATCAGCAGGTTGGGAAATACTCAGAGAAGCCCATCTGGCACCAACAGCCATGACACAATTCAAAGCCACTTAAATCACATTTCTTCCCTGTTCTGAAGTATCGGTAATAGTACCGATATCAATACGCCCTTATGTGGAAATCACAAGTACTGTACAAGTGTTACAAAGCATAAAATGATAGCTTGGGTGAAAAAAAAGCTTACATTTACTTCAGCATCGTGTGTGCGTGAGTGTGTGCATGTGTGTTTTCCCTGCAGGTTTGCCTCCTTTCTTTTATTATTAACCTGTTTCTAATGAGCAGCAGGCTGCAGTATTTTCCCTAATGACTCCTATCGGACTGTTGAAACATTTCATCTGCAAATGATTTTAGCTTCACCTCACTCCCTTCACGTTGACCTTCGTAAAGGTTGTTTGGTCAAACCGCTGCGCCGCATTTACGCGTCTAATGAGCACGGCTTCAGGCGGAGGTGTGTTGTCTCAACAAAATGAACACATTAAATCAATGGACGGAGAAAAGTACCTCAAAAATCTTTTAATCATCAGCTGAGACCGAACATCGAGCGCGGCGGTGAGAGGCGATCTCCGGACACACCCTGAGCCGCTCAGCGAGCTTTCGATTCAGACTAGTCGATGCGAAGGAAACGATAAACTCGATGCGATCGTCAGCATGAATCACTGAACCAGTCTCAGTATTTATGATAAAATGAAATAAACTTTATTAATCCCTAAAGGGAAATTCTGTATTATTTATGATACAGCACATTAATTCAGAGGAAAAGTCCAATACTACACACACACACACACACACACACACAAACACACCATGCTTTTTATTACGTTTCCTTCGGCAAGTTTTTTGACAGCTTAATCAAAACCTTTTGACTTTAATCATGTGTTTCGCATTCCTGACACGAATCAGAATAGCTAAAGAAATTAGAAGAACGCTCCTGTTACCATTTTTTGAGTAGAGAAATGGCAAATTTATTGCAGAATTTATTCGTAATGACTTTAAGGAATCCATCTTTGCTTTCTGCAGTGTCCGGAGGTCAGTGTGGACAAGAACACGTTTCACTGCAGCAAGAAAAGAACTGAACATCTGTTTACTTTAAACTCACTTAGAGCAGACTGTCTGCTGCTGGCCTCCGTCAATAATTATGCAAAAATATACTTTTTTTTATATCTATATAAGCATTAGAGCTTGTGAGTCTGGTGTGAAGGGGAAGTTTCTGTAGCTGAGAGGCTGTGATGTGTACAGAGACCGCAAAGTCTTCAGAAGAAGATACGTAAAGTAGCCAGAACGCCTTCTGACCATACTGCTCCAGTGCAAGTGAGGGGAGGGAAAGTGGTGTGGCTTCTGTGTCAGTCTTAGTGAAAGAGAAGTGGCTACTTTGTTAGTCTTATTTTAGGAGGTGTGGCCTCTGTGTCAATTTTTAAGGTGGTGTGGCCTCCGTCAGTCTCAGCGAAGGAGGTGTGGCTTCTTTGTCAGTTTTACCGAAGGAGGTGTGGCTTCTTTGTCATTTTTACCGAAGCAGGTGTGACTTTTTTGTCAGTCTCAGCAAAGGAGGTGTGGCCTCATTGTCAGTCTCAGTGAAGGAGGTGTGGCTTCTTTGTCAGTCCCAGCGAAGGAAGTGTGACCTCTGTGCCAGTCCTACTGAAGGAGGCGTGGCCTTCATTTCTGTTAAAGAAAACTCATTTGATGATTTTATATAATTAATACAGGGTTAAGTATGATCACATTCTGGTGATACACTGTTGCATCTGTACAGCCATCCCACAACCACCAATTTGTCCCTTTTGGGCCCTTGGGCAAGGCCCTTAACCCTCAACTGCTCAGATGTATAATGAGATAAAAATGTAAGTCGCTCTGAATAAGGGGATCTGCTGAATACCTAAATGTAAATAATAAATCAGTTCTGAAGTACAGTCACTCAGAGATCATGGAAGCGCACCGGCGACAGACTAGCACATATTTATAGAACACACCATAAAATATTTACTGTCTCTCACCACACTTAATGTTTTTGATAAACAAAAATCACACATTCTCACATTTGCTCGCTTACAGCAACAGCCTTTCAACTTTTCCTGTTGAATTAACATCAGAATGCTGTCACTGTACGTCTTACACAAGCACACAACATTAATAAAGAGCGTGTAAGGATATGGGATAATGAGGGAGGCGTGACATCATTCTTCACAAGAGCTTTGTAGGATACAGAACTTCCTGCTAAGCATCTTCACAGAACGCTCCACAGGGATTTTGTTAATTGCGTACATTTCTGCACTCAAGCAAGCAGGTCCTCATGATTTACCGTTTGCTCTCTTTATCATCCTTTTCTTTTTTGCAGCCGCAGCAGCACCAGGGTTTGGAGTGGCACCCGGAGAGCTGACCAGCATGTCTCAGGGATGTTTTAATTGTGAGCGGGTCTTTTATAAGTTTTTGTCAAGCTCTGAGGAAACTAAACAGCAGTCCATTTTGAGCTGGGTGGTCTGAACAGCTTTAATGGCGTTCTCCTGGGGAAGCAGAGCGATGACAGACGGGTGATATTGGAGATGGCAGGCGAAAAACAAACAAACAACGCGTTTAATTATCTGCTGTGTGAAAGAGCATGACTGAGTCAATACGCAGCTTGTCGTTTCACATCTGCTGCTCGGGTTCGAGTCGAGCGCACAGAGAACAATGAATCTGATCGGGTTATAGTAAAGAAAGTCAGCAGAATGAAAAACATCAGGGGGAATTTTCAAGTAAACTTTAGATGGTGTAACGTAAAATACATTCTGTCAGGAAAAACATTTTAAACAAACTAAAGTTGACTTCCTGACTTTTATGCAAATAAACTGCATCAAATTAGCATGTGCTAGAATAGGCCTCACAGTCGGTTTCATCATCAGACTCTCAATTTGCTTGATAGAAATGTAGATCTTGCCCCGAAATTCACATTATCATTTATACTGTGTGTAATTTATAACAGAACCACTAACTATAATACATGGCATAAATTGTGGCACCATGATTTTAAGGCTGCTAAAAAATGACCCTGATGTACAGTAGGTGGAGTCAGGGCTGTCCTTAACCTATAATGAATAATACTTAAGTGCTAATTGTGGCAGTTTAGTGATTAGCATGGTCAACCTGCACCTTGTAGGGGGTCTCTCAGGAACTTGCACTCAGGTCTGTGCATTTACAGCATTCGACAGGCTCCCTTATCCAGACCAACTTACGTTTTATCTCATTATACATTTAAGTAGTTCAGGATGAGGGGTCTTGCTCAAGGGCTCAACAGTGGCAAATTGGTGGTGCTGGGATTTGAACCTGGGCCCTTCTGATCAGTATTACAATGCTTTAACCGCTAAACTACCCCCATTCCCTGTGTGCGTGGTGGGAGTTCTGTGGTCTTCTTGTGCTTGGTTGGTTTCTTTCAGATTAGGAAGGCACAGTAACATTATTGTTTTCACATATCCCAGGTAGGAAGCTGGGGCCAGAGTGCAGGAACAGATGGGGTTTAGAGCCTTGCTCAAGGGCTCAACAGCAGCTTCTTGGTAGTGATGTGGTTCGAACCCCCAACCTTCCAATCAGTAACCCAGAGCCTTAACCGATTGAGACACCACTTCCAGTAGTCCTGTTTCCTCTCACAGTGCAAAGATAGCTGTATGCCGATTTTCACACCCAGATGGAACAGATGAATGGATGGATGAAGGTGCTAATTCCACACATTGACAAATTTTAGAATATAAAAACAAATTTCCATGCCTCAGCCTAACGATTACCTAGAGAGCCACTATTACTCCCAGTTAAACCACGGTTGACCTTGATTTAATCTAGCACACTAAAATCTAATATGATGCATGGTCGCAGTCCTACACTGGCCTCATTATGTCCATGCCTGCGTAACCTATATACCTTTCCCTCCCTGTGGTGAGCTCTTCATTTTACTGTCCACTTTTCCTAAATAACTCTGCAAGCATTTTATTCTACTTCATTTCCTGGGCAGGGTTTCATGTCCCTTACTGTTTCAGGAACTTTTAAAAAATAATAGAATATGAATTTACCTTAGTCTCTAAACATAAAAATGTGTATAAAGTGAAGGGACTTGCCTTGGTGCCAAAAAAGCGTCAGGTACTGTAGCGTTTGTTTTTGAATACAAATCAGCATCTCGTTATGAGGGCACTGGTGGCTCAGAGGTAGGTTTTTTGTTTACCATTTGAAAGGCCGACCCGGATACGATTCCCAGTGCCCAAACCCCAGCCACTGGATGTAGTGCCTGTCTCAAGCCCCCAAAAAAGGCGAGGGTTGCATCAGAAAGGGCATCTGGCATAAAACCTGTGCCAAGCTTGTATGTGTGGTGACCCCTTGACGGGAGCAGCCGAAAGACCAACACCGTTCTTGCCATCTTGTTAGATTAATGGAGAGATAGATAGAGAGATGGATAACTGCCACTAGGAACCAGGTAGCTAAACTCTAAACCAGAGGGGGGCAAAGTACACAAATTTTACTTGTGTTAAGGTAGAGATTCCCTAGGGCAAATATTATTTATGTACAAATCTTTCATTTACTTGTGTACTTGAGGATAAGTACAGAAGTACTCACCTTCAAGTATCAAAAATACAGGGCTTGTATTAGCTCATCGTAACCTTTTTCAAAGTAAAAACAATCACTCTCAAACTACAGTATGATATAAAGTGTTATACTTTAATAAATGGCACTGAATCTAAAGCTATCAAAGTCTACCACTATAAACACAAAACAACTGTAGCAACTCTGAGCTTCATCATCAAAACCCATCAACTGGTTGTTCATTTATAGTTAATCTTCTTAATAAAAAAAAAGCTTTAAACACCGTGCAAACAGCAGACTCCATATAATCAGCTCCAAATGGCTCTTTCTTCTCATTTTTTCTTTCTTTCTCTTTTTTGCTGCAGTCGCATGGTGTAAAAAGCATCCATTGTTCGTTCTGAGTGCACACCGGTTGATAAACAAGCTCGGCACTGACGCTCGGTCCACATCTTACAAAGGGCACCGAGGTCCCCGAAAGTAATTACCCTCACAGAAAGGCTGCGTGTCATCCGTGGGCCAGTAATGAAATGGGCAATTATGTAGTTCATTATTTTTAATGCAGGCTGCCGTGTTGAACATGGGCGTGGAAAATCGCCCGGCATTCGGCGGCCTGCTGTAAAAGCAGTCATCAAAGGCAGCGTGGGAAATTAGGGCGTAAAAGCTAGGTCTGTGTTGTAACGGTTTGATTCTTCGAGCAGTTTATATGAGCAAATGTGTTTGACATTGCAGGACTGGACCAAGGTTGTTTTCTTGGGTAACGAGCACAGCAGAAAGAGTCAGAGACAGAGAGAGGAAACCTGTCAGTTTAAGAACCCTTGTAGTGTTGAGCAGCACATAGACAGTAAGACACACACACATACACACACACAGAGTGAAAACAGTCCTCGACAAACAGAATCAATTCTATTATCAGGTGAATAAAGTGGGGCAGAGAGTGGGTGTAAACTCTATGTTTAAAGGTTCTTTTAAAGCAAGGACTCATTTAATATAAAATTTGATTTAGTACTAAATGTATTTTTAAACAAGAGGCCACACCTCTTCTACTGAGTGACATAGAGACCAAACCTCCTTCACTGGCTCTGATAAGTACAGCGAATACACCTGCCACAACCACATAGACCACGCCCCCTTTGCTCTGACAACTACACAGGCCACGCCCCTTTCTTACTCTGACAACTGCATAGGTCACACATCTTACTTGCTCTGATAAGTACAAAGGACACGCCCCTTTCTTACTCTGATAAGTACAGAGAACACATCCCTTTCATATACCAATGAGTACAAAGACTACGCCCCTTTCTTGCACTAATAAATAAAGAGGACACACCCCTTTCTTATTCTGAGTACAGAGGACACACACATAGACCATGCCCCCTTTCTCTAACAATTACATAGACCACACCCTTTCCTTAATCTGACAAGCACATAGACCACGTCCCCTTTTTTCTAACATGTACAGAGACTATGCCCCTTTCTTACCCTGACAAGTACACAGACCACTCTTCTTTTCTCCCTTTCTTGTACATATGCCTCATATGCTTCATTGACTATGACAAGTATAGATGCCCCCGCCTCCTTCACTGAGTGACACACACAGGCCACACCCCTTTCAGCATGACTAACAGTACAGATCATTATGTGTGTGCTTGTGGTGCATTTACACACTCTAATGAATAATTGGCATGCTTTTCTTCTAGTTAGTTACTGTGAAAAATGTGTGTGTGTGTGTGTGTGTGTGTGTGTGTGTGTGTGTGTGTGTGTGTGTGTGTGTGTGTGTGTGTGTGTG
>JAQMYK010000018.1:1474137-1490783 GCA_030014345.1 Clarias buthupogon | reverse complement strand
CAGGTTAATTTGTTTTATTTTTACTTTATATTTTGTGTTAATTATTTTTATGTATTTATTTTTTGGGGCTGTAGAACTAATAATTAGAATTTCCATTATTTCCTATGGGAAAATTCCATTTGGTTTACGAGTGTTTTGGAATACGAGCCCACTTCCGGAACGAATTATGCTCGTAATCCGAGGTTCCACTGTACTGTATATAGGCGTCACGGGTTTCCTTTGGGTTCTTTAGTTTCCTCCCACAGTCAAAAGACATGCAGATTAGGCTAACTGGCGTTCTCAAATTAGCTATAATGTGTGAATGTTGACTGGAGGTCCTACCACGGTCGTAAAATGGGAATAAATACAATGGTCACCAATGGCCTCCACGGTCCCTAGTTGGACTACAGATGTTCCTACGTAGATGAATGGATGGATGGATGGATACTGTATATAGGAAGGTATTAGTTCCCATTCCCAATATGTTATTGTTTCTATAGTAACATCTCATTGAGTCCCTGAGAATGAACATTTCAAAGATTTTATTGCAACTGTAATTTGATTAATCTTTAGATCGTTGTTCCTCACGGAAGAGGAGACAGAGATCAAAGTGTGAGCTTCATATGCAGGAGCTCACATGCAAATCTCACGTGCAAATAACGTGTGTGTCCTGTGGGTGAAATTGGATTTGTAGATCAGGTAATACTGAAAGAGGAATTAAAATTTTTCCCCAGCTGTTTTTCTGCTGGTTCTGTCATCACACACGGATGTTTTGTTACATCATGAAAAAAATTAATAAATAAGCAAAATCACTGAGCAAGAGACAGAGTGAGAGAGAGAGCATGAGAGAGAGAGAATAACCGAAGGCTTTGTTTGTTCACTTTTTAATGCAAATTCTGCTTTCTGAATAAATGAGCCATCACAGCGTACAGCTCAAATCAATAAAAATGCACCACGCTGACCATTCAGAAGTAATGACCACCCACTAAACCCTGGGATTATAGGTTTGGATAATTAAACGTCCTGAAAATCAAAGGTTTACATTAAAGCAATATTTTTAATATGTTATCGTTTCTATAGTAACAGTGCATTCACAGGGACGGGTACAGCAAACACGCCACACAAACGGTTTAAAAACCTGCTTTAGCATGGAGCAGGAGATGAGGTTATGCTTGTGGCAAAAAAAAAAACCTGTGTATTTTTTGTCTCGCAGCAATGTAACCTTCCATGTGTTCATACAAAGGAGACAATTTTTTTTCCTAAATAAAAAGAGATCAATTTTAAAAGGTTTAGAATGGAGGGAAAAAAAGAATTCAACTTTCACAAAGGTCCAAGCAATGACACGTTAAATCATTCAAAAAATAATAATAAATCAAAATTCCTGAGCTCTGAGCTACAGAAAAGACAAAAAAGTGTCTATAAACGTCTTTTAATTACAGGGAGGATAATGGTGAGGGTGGCGCTGACATTTTCAGAGAACAGACCACTTTTGCACACGATTGACATTTCCACTGGATCAGAAAGTTATCATTAACAGGAAATGATTTCTTTCTTGACTGGTTCAAACGCACATCAGGTAGTCTTTCCATCCAGACATGAGGACATGTCTCACGCTTGCTCTACACCAGGGTCGAATCTTCACAAGTATGTTCTGCACCACTGTTCTGCCTCAATTTTACATATATTAGATTTAAGAGATTTTGCATAATTTTTTTTTTCAAAGCAGGTTGGGGTTAAATACTAAAGACTTTAAAGCTTTATTAAACGTTGTATATAAATGAGTGGCGTTCAAATCAAAGTGGGACTTTTGATAACAGTGCAGAATTACAGAACACAGTCCTGAGAGTAAAAACTCCCTTTATTTATTTATACAGTGGAACTTCGGATTACGAGCATAATTCGTTCCGGAAGTGGGCTCATATTCCAAAACACTCGTAAATCAAAGCACATTTCCCCATTGGAAATAATGGAAATTAAAATTATTTGTTCCACAGCCCAAAAAATAAATACATAAAAATAATTAACACAAAATATGAAGTAAAAATAAAACAAATTAACCTGCACGTTACCTTAAAAAAAGTAAAAATAAATCCCATCGTGCCGGTTGTGTGTGAGTGAAGCACCCCCTCTCTGGTTCACACACACACACACACACACACACAAACGCATTAAAGGCGAGAGAGAGAGAGAGAGAGACAGAGAGAACCGGCACGGTGTCAAATTACGCGCGCGCACACACATAACACACACACACTAAGGACGAGAGAGAGTGTGTGTATGCGCGAACCGGCGCGGTGTCAAATTACGTGTGCGCACACACATAAATTACGTGTGCGCACACACTCTGCAGCGCAAGAGAATTTGTGTGAATGAACACACACACATAACACACACACTCAAACACTGACACACAGTACAGGTGAGAGAGAGAGTGTGTGTGTGTGTGTGTGTGTGTGTGTGTGAGAGAACCGGCGCGGTGTCAAATTACGTCTGGTTTTTCTTTTTCTTGCGCTCTGCAGCTGCAAGAGAAAGAAAAACCAGTAAGATTGTATGATATAAGTATGATTATACCAGTAAGAGACGAGCACTAAGACCCAGCAGGGGAGATGATTACCCGCTGTGCAAGACAGAGAAAAACCGTTGGCTCAGTTGTGATCACGTGACGCTCAGCATCAAATCAAGAAGCGCATGCGTGATACATAATACTCGGTGCTCGTAAACCAAGACAACGCTCGTTTTCCAAGTCAAAATTTACTAATAAAATTTATTTGCTCGTCTTGCGGAACACTCGTAAACCGCGTTACTCGTAATCCAAGGTTTCACTGTATAATCTCCTGCTACACTAATGCACTTATCCCAGTGTTTCACTAGTGCTTGGACACCATCTAGGGAGAAAGTTTTCTCAGCAAACCGGAGCCATGATCGGACTGCCTGTCCAATTTACGTTTGAAATTCCGGCCTTCCATGAACTCCTTTAATGGCCCGAACATGTGGAAATGGCTCAGGACTTCACATACTCAGCCAAAAAAATTTATACACATTACAGAAAAAGAAAAATAGTATGATGTATATTATATTAATATTATATTAATAATATTATCATAATATTATCATAATGTTTTCATTTATATATCGGTATATGACATATAGCAGTAAGTTTAGTATTAAAATATTTCTACAAGTTTTTTTCTTTTCCTGAAGTGTGTATATATTTCTTTGGCTGACTCTGTACTGTATATATGTGGTTCTTGCAAATGAACAGCTTGACCACCTAGTTTAAGCAGAGAATAAATTCATAAACCTCACCGGATGAATAATAAAGAATACAAATCTATTATTAATAATAAAATAATAATAAAGGAATAACCAATTATTTCAGTTGAATAAAAATGTTGAATGTTTCAATCTAGGCTTTTATTCAGAAATAAAAAATTCATGTTGTGCCTTTAAATTGTACGTTCATGTCTGAAAGCACATACCGTAGATGCTTTTGTTGTAGTTATTGCACGCATAATTTTTTTCGACTGCATGCACAAATTAGCCTCTTTATTTGGGATCGTGGTAACTCAGGGTCTTAGTGTTTTTATTACTAGCCTTTTACAAAGTCGTTAGCAAAGCCAAGGGCGATAAAGCAGGCAGACGGTTTAATGCTGGCGAATCCATTATCAGGTATGGCTCGAGTCTGACCGAGGTCACAGCCGGAGAAATGCACAGCTAGAGAACTACCAGGAGGAAAAAAAAGTCAAGAAACAAACAAAACAAACAAAAAAAAAACACCCTTTAAAGAGCAAGGTCAAAAGACTGAGAAATGCAGCACTGACTGTGTTATTCACCCGTATTAGTCAGGCTGCAACCTCCAAATAATAATAGGTGTCAAGATTAGTCTTTCATTTGTGTGATGTGAGCTTCAGGAGTCAATTCAGCCAAAATAACAAATAAATCCTAAATAAATCTGGGATAAACATAATACCTAATCTCTAAAAAGAATAGCAAATTAAAGATACTCTAAGCATTAAACAGGAAATGCTGTCAAATGTGTGCGTTCCATCTGCTTAACTTTCTTATTTTCCCAGAGGTTTCATTCTGAAGACAAAGGTCCTCAATATTCTCAGGCCCAGAAAAGTTCTTGATTTGCCCCATATTCCCAGTGTCCAATAAACTCACTTCCCCATACCTAATATTCCCAGTATACTATAGCCCCAGTGTTTGACATTCCAAGTGTGCTCTGTTTCCAAGGGTCCTATATTTCTCAACATTCCCAGTTCCTAATATCCCCAGTGTCCTATATTGCAAGTATTGTACCTTATGTTTACAGTCTTTATTATTCCCAGTGACCAATATTTTAAGGATTCAAAATGAACTGTATTTGCATTGCCTGGTTTTCCAGTGGTCCAATTCCCAGTACTATTCCCAGAGCCTGGTATTTCCTGTGTCGTTTATTTCTAAGGTCTTATATACCCTAGGTCCTATATTTCAGGTGTCCTATATTCTCAGGGTCTTACTGTACTTTTCCAGGGTCCTATATTTTCAGTACCCAGAAATCATACAGCATAACACAGTTCTTAAATATGTAGTTTGTAGTGGTGGAAATTCTGGTTCTTTTTAATGAATGAGTTATTTTGGGGCACTCATCCTTGACGCTTTCAATTCTCATTAGACTGGTGAGAATGTTTGTGTTTTTACACATAAATTATGTTATAGGGAAGGTACAGAAAGAGCTTCACAAGTTTTAAGGCTATATCTCATGATAAACATAGCCACTCGTGATAAAAAAATAAGACACTCACAGTCTGATAGTCGAGGCACAAAATAAATACGCTGCAATAAACATACACTTGTGCTAATATTACTATAAAACTACTGTATGACAGCTTGAATCTGTACTTTATTCATTGTAAGGATCTGCAGCATCAATAGAAAATAATTGAAGAACTACATGCTCTGACCTGAAAGCGTATAACAGTAACTAAAGTGTGTAACAGACAGAGAGACGTTTTTTTTATTAGCTCTTGACTCTAACCCAATACTGCCATGTATCGTATTACACACACACCAAATAACACAGACCACAAAGAGACATGCTTTGATGTTAGCCTAAATCACCCCCACCCCCCTCTCCACGAGGAAGAGCAATCTAAATGAAATAGGAATTCTCTCCAACAAAAACTGATCTCTACACTACACTACACTACAATACACTACACTCTCTATACTACTCTACATTACACACTCTGTGCTACACTACACTCAATTCAGTGAACTTTAGTTTATTTATTGAGATGAATGTTAGAAAGCATATCCTTGAAAGCATATCCTTGCCGAATTGAAAGCGAATCCTTGCGTAAACATTATAAACATTATAAACATTACAACTGGTCAGTTGCACTTGTGACAGATGAGACAATGTGCACTACAAACAGATCCAGTAGGAGAAAAAACCCTAATGATCTTATAGTTATGTTTATGAAACATGTTCTGATTCTTATTTTTTGTTATTTCTGTTAGTCACAGCAGCTGAGGTATAGTAATTTGTGTTATGTTTTATGTTAGTACCACTTTAACACTTTGTGTGGTAAGAGTAGGGTGCAGTTACCAAATTATTCCAGCAGGGGGTTGTGCAACTATGTTGTTGAGGTATGTAAAGGGGCACGTGGCCTACTGTACCTTCTCCCAGTCATTACACATGTGAACTGAGGAAAGCTGTGTCCGTGCATCTTTTACACAAATACCTCCCTTTTCAGGGCTTCTACACACTCACAAGGTTACATACTGTACATTCATCATGAACATCAATTTCATACAAATATTGGAATTTAAATAACTGGTTCAAAGCACTGGTATAAAGTACACCTAATATTTGGTTGACTGTTTCTTAGCAAGTGTCACCTCTAGCAGATACGTTTAGTTACCATTAATTAGCTTCTGCTTGGATATTTGATCACTCCCCTTGCATGATTAGAAGTGTTAAATTTGTTGGTTTTTCTAGCACAAACCTGACTCTTAAGCTCAGCTCCCACATTTTCAATAAGTTTAAAGATCCAAAGGTTTACTTTATCCATTCCACAGCCAGCTTTGATGTGTGTTGAGGTTCAATGGCCTGGTAGAACATTCAGTTTTGTCCAAGTTTCAACAATCGAGCTGAAGAATTCTATGTTTCTCTTCTTTTCTCTTTCTGAACTGCCCCAGAGTATGATGCTACCACCACCATGCTTAACGTCTACTACAGTCTTCTTCAAATTTTAAAGGTGAGGATTTGGGAGCAGAGGCATCTTCCTTGTACAGCAAAAAACAGTAAAACTCGCTTGAGTGTACATAGTGACACTGGTGGTCCAGCAGCTTCTTGCTCAGGGCAGGCCTGCACCTTGGTGGTTCCTGGGTTGTTCCAGACTATCAGAACCAGTTTCTTCTCAGCTGAGAGTGACAGTTCAGATTTTTTTCCAGACCGTGGCAAAGTGGCTCCACCTCTTGTACAGTACTCCACCATAACTTGTACTTTCAATTCAATTCAATTCATTTTATTTGTATAGCACTTTTAATAATTGTCATTGTCGCAAAGCAACTTTACACAATCAAAAGAAATTGTGAAGTTTGTATGAAATGTGAATGTGTGTGTTTGTCACTGATGAGCAAGCCGAGGTGCTGAGGAATAAACTCCCTGAGATGACAGTAGGAAGAAACCTTGAGAGGAACCAGGCTCAACAGGGAACCCATTCTCATTTGGGTGGGTACTTTAGGTTATAGTTTGATCACTGGTGGCTTAGTGGTAGGTGTTTTGCCTGCCATGCGGAAGGCCCAGGTTCGATTCCCAGCCAGTGCTCAAACCCCACTGGATACAGTGCCAGTTCGAAGCCTTGATAAAAAAATTGGAGGGTTGCATCAGGAAGGGCATCCAGCGTGAAACCTGTGCCAAGCTTGTATCTGTGGACTGGATGGTCCGCTAAGCGATACCATGCCGGGAGCAGCCAAAAGACTAATAACAACAACTTTAGTTTAGCAGATCTTGGAATTGTTCAGAACTGGCTGCGAGAGGCGTTTCTGATTTTCGTAAATCTACCATGCTGTTTCTCAGAACTGAGCTTCTTGGACTTTCCCATTGTACTGTGGTTTGGTCAATCTAATGAGTGCTGCAACACACACACACACACAGAGGAGCTACCAGCTGGAGTCCATCATCATTATCACTAACAGGAGGTTGAATGGCCTTGGGCTCAGAAAATTAAAAGACATTTCTTGACGTTTCAGCACATCTGAATTGATAATCTCTGTGTGTGTGTGTGTGTGTGTGTGTGTGTGTGTGCATTTTTTACCCTGCCTTGATTTCAGAAAGTCCCAAATGGATTAAAAATTGTGCTCTAAACTCTTCTTTTAAAGGTGTGCCAAAGAAAAAGACCAGCTCCAAGAAATAATTACAAGTGCAAATATTGGAATAACATTCATGTTCATGTTGTGTGTATGTAATCGCTCAGGGTCTGAGTTACCCGATCCAATCTGTTCTTCTGTCCAATAGTATTTCTACATTCACACCAGCAGAGCCAAGTGAAACCGAATGTCAGTATGTTAATGTTATAGAGTACAGGGAAGTTAGAGTGTGACCAGAAACAAGAGTCTAAAAGTGAGGATAAAGATGAGGAAATTTGCAGTAGAGTAAAGTGAGGATTAAGATGTGTGAATTTCTAGAGAGTTAACAAGCAGGGACAGTAAAAAAGAAACGCTTGTAATAACAGAAGAGTGAGACTGCAGCTTGTCTGGTGGCCCAGGGTTATGGCCTGAGAATCTAACAGACAGTGACAGGAAGAAAATTGTGTGCAAATTAGCCACTCGAGAAGCAGATTTAACAAAACAGCTGCTCAAAGACCAGAATTGCAGGCCGTTTCCTGATGATCTGCTCTATGCAGATAGGTCGACTAATGAAAGGCAAAAGCTATTGTAAAAAATATATATATATTTTTAAAAAGGGCCTGGATAAAATTCAAGTCAAAATACCAATGCCATATATTGTTTACCATCCAGGTTTTTCTTTTACATAAGCAAAAGAAATTCACAAGCGTTGCACTGAAATGTTAAAAAAGCCTGTAAAATGTCTGGCATTACTAATGGCAGAGCACGTATGCCCAGTTACCTGAGCGGAAGGGCAAACAACACACACAGGGATTAGTATTTTAAGTGAAATAAATAAAAAATCTCCAGCATTCAGTACTGACGAGAAGTGAAAGTGACTGTCAGAATTACACAAATGCAACCCAAGACTGAAAAGAACACTCTTAACAAGATGTAGCATTGCAATTTGCCTTAAAAAAAACACAAACCAAAAAAAAAGAAAAAAACTTGCCTTTCAGGGACAAGGACTATGTAGAACTACAATCCACTAATACAAGAGCCCTTACAAAAGGGGAGGGAAACTTAAAACAAAAGGGAACAAGATGTTCAAGAGTCATTATTTGAGTCAGAAACTATAAAATAAATTTATTTTGTCCACTTTTCTGTGGACACTTAAAAAAAAAAAATTTTTAATGCCATTTATTGTATTATTTAATTATTTGTGATGAGCAATTTGTTCTCATGATTAAACGTGTTCCCTTTTTGTGGAATGGTTTGTTCAGTGGTAGTGCAATTGCAGAACCAATCATGAAGACCTTGTCAGATAACCACACCACCCTGACAAGGTTATGACAATGGGGTTAATACGGCCAGCGAGGGCAGAGGATCCTGGTACTGTATATGTGCTTCGGAATGGTCCTCTAGCCTGGTACTCCCCTTGGTCATGACATGAACATCAATCTTGTGAGGGTTTGTGCTGCTGAGTGTTGTACAAGATGGTCAACAGTCGCTGGCTGTAAAAATGGATTATACAATCTATACGTGCAGGTCCAGGGCAATGGGCCTTTTCGAGAACAAGCTTAGACAGTTCCCTTGACTGCCCATTAGACACATGAGGGAGTACTTGAATTAATGCTTAAAGGAAGTCCTTTCTTCATGCAAGCTACCTCCAAAAGCTTGATCTGAATCAAGTGGACTGAAATCATATTATTTCGCACTTGATGCAACTGCCCTCCTGACTGTCTGGGTAAAAAGAATATTGCACACATGCAATACTCCAGTCAGCAAGCAATTCTCTTGATGTAAAAGCAGCTAACATTGAAGCACTTAAACATGAGCTGCAGGAACTTTGTGATGGATGGGATTATCTAGTTTCTAAAGCAACCACATGCAAAAGAGGTAGATGTTTTACATCAAATCCTTCGTGCAAGAACTCATCGAAGAAAGGAGGAGCGATGAAACTTTCCACGATGAAAGTGAACATGATATAATTCAGGAGTCGGCAGAAACCGCGATCTGCGAACATGTCTGTCTTTCAGACTGGCAAGTAGACAGCATAGCATCTCTGTCAGACTAAATACATGCTTTTGAAACCTGAAGACCAACAAATTCATGTGCTTGTCAGACTGTGATGACGAAGCACTCCAGTGAGCTTAACCCACAGTTTGAAATTGAGTTAAAACATCTCACGCCTGTCTACAGTCCCGCTTTCCCACTACACCTACCGCCGTTTCAGCTGCTAAATGCTATCTTTGAAATGCAGTTGCAGAACCCTTTTAGGGAAGGATGCATTGCACTTCGGCTCTTTTTGCACGCTCCATGTGACAGCTGCAGGTTCAGAGAGAACATTCAGCAAGATGAAGCTCGTGTGCTCAGCAAAGTCACAGGAAAGAATGAACAGATTTGGTGTACTTTCTGCTGAAAGTGTGTTGGCTAGAGGATTGGATTCCAGTCGTTTAATCAAAGATTTTGCTTTTTGAAAAATATGTTTACTCTATTTGGAAGTTAGAATCCTCTGTGTAAATTAGAGTCAGGATAGCCTTAAAATTATAACTTCATTGTTTATTGTTAATACTGTTCTATTTGTGAATAAACATAAATATTTTGCTTTGCTCAGATTATTGCGAGTTTACCACCCGAGGCAAGAATAAATAAAACACTTACATGTATTACAAAATCATATCATAGACTATTGGTAACATCACTCCTGAGAACTGGCTTGTACAAGGAAGGATGTCATGAGCCAAAGAGTACGATGAGAAGGCTTTTCTAGCGATGCCACTGTCTACACCCCACTGTAATTGCCAATACATGTGCCAATAATTTTGAAATTGTAGATAATTCTCTTTAAAATAAAAACAAAAAAGCATAAATAAAATACTCAAATAATGAGTGTAATTTCATGCTTCCTTCGAAGAGAAATACTGGTTACAAAATTATTGACCATTACTGTTAGTTTGTTAGTCAATTAGCACAAATTTGGAGTGCCAATACTTCTGATACATATATTTATATTTTCATATTTGTATAAATAAAGTTAGTGATAAATGAGTGAAATAAATGTAACTATTAAATCCAATTTGTCGAGTAATTTGATTAGTTTTGCATGTTTTTTCAAATCATATGAAAAAAAGGAAAGAACATATGCTATTATTGGGTGTCAAAAATATTATTAATATTATAAAATTCTTCTAAATATGCACATTTATATGATTTAGCTAATTATATTATTTATTCTCTATGAAGTTTTACTCTGCATGGGAGAGCAGTAGGAAGAGCAGCGAGTCAGAAGGCTGCAGTGTGTGGAAATGTCATTTTGATCTCTGCATTATCCTTGAGAAAGAGCAATATACTGAAGAGCAATTTAATGAAATAGAAGATCTGCCCTCCACACAGTCGGCTTCATTGACATTCAGACAGCAGACGTGAGCGAGGTGAAATGAAGACATGCAGGCATGTGAACAGTGTACACATCTATTAATATGGCTGACTCTTTGCCCTCGGTCTCAGCTCTGCAGAACTCCACCGCTTCCTCGCGGTTTATAAAGGCCGGCATGTGGACGGCACGGCCGCATTCATGAATTATTTAGACGAGTCAACCAGTCATGAAACAGAGGAGGCACACGCTGTTCTGCCGGCCTCGCCTGTACACCGCTCGTTGCCCTTTGATCGAGAACTCTGCAGGGTGTGTTAGGGGCTGTCTGAGTGAAACAGCCGGCTCGCTGTGGTATGCGTTATGCCCTGCTGATATTTAAAGACCTTATGCTGTATTTCCGGGATTTTTTAATTATTATTTTCATAAGCTTTCATTCACAGAATTCTTTTTACATATTTCTAAAATCTTCTATTTATAGAATTTCATACTATTTCCAGAACGTTCGCATTCTTTCCTGTGCTGAACAAAAACCCAGACAGAACCGGACACTCCTGGTGCCAGTCACAGTTACGCAGCACATTTTGGACCATTTTATAGAAGCTGACAGGAAGTCAGTAATGATGGCAGTAATGTTTTTGCCCCAGAGCACAGAGAACAGCGTTCTTGCTTGTTACCACAAACAGGCTCTTGTTATTGCGCATATTTTGAGGTTCTGTAGCTCCGAGTTTAAATCTGTGTTTGCTTCCTGAGAAATAATGAGCAGACACATTGAAAATCAGGCAGCGCAGAGATCCAGCGGATATCGTTTGACTCTCCGGGCCGTCACTCAGACCCGCTCATTCTGAGGAGCTCCAGATCTGATTTTCTAGCAGCAAGGCAGAGATTAGGGCCCTTAATGGTTCTGTCTGATATAATGAAGAGGAACCAGGGATACAATCATAACTTGGTATAATGGAGGCTGCGAAGAAAACAAAAATTTTATACTGACACAAAATTGACTCTCTTTTTGAAAAATCACATCCAGAATCACATCTGGGGTAAAGGAATGAAAATATGATAATGGGAAATATGTGTAAAGGTGCAGCTCACAGTGTTATGGTCTGAAATTGTGCGAGGACATGTGATCGGATGATATCATATGGGCAATAAATATAACTTTGGGCAAAAGTTTTGAGAATGACACAAATATATTAATTTTCACAAAGTCTTCACTGCTGGTTCAGTGTTTTTTAGATCTATTTGTCAGATGTTACTCTGGTATACTGATCTTACATCTGGTATAGATCTTCTGTTCCACATCCTGACTGATGGACCCATTCCTACATCATCAGTGCTTGGAGTTTGTCAGAATTTGTGTTTTTTTTGTTTGTCCACCCACCTATTGAGGATTGAACACAAGTTCTCAATGGGATTAAGTGTGGAATTCTCTGTGGAGTTTTCTGGCCATGGACCCTTTTGCCTCATGGTGAGGAGCTCCATCATGCTGGAAAAGGCATCACCAAACTGTTCTTGGATGGTTGGGAGAAATTGGATGTTTTTGTACCGTTCTTTATTCATGGCCGTGTTCTTCCGCAAAATTGTGAGCGAGCCCATTCCCTTGGCTGAAGAGTGACACCACACATGAACGGTCTCAGGATGCCTTTTCTTTCTCCAGGCAAGCTTTTTTTTTCGGGGGCCCCAAACAATCGGAAAGGGGATTCATCAGAGAAAATGACTTCACCGCAGTCCTCAGCATCCCAATCCCTGTTTCTTTTGCAGAATATCAGTCTGTCCCTGATGCTTTTCCTGGAGAAAAAAGGAACTTCGATGCTGCCCTTTTAAAATGTATGAAGGTGAGTGCTAAGAAGCACTGAGAGCACACCAGGGCAAATTGCAGAGGTCTTGAAAAAGAGGGTCAACACTGCAAACACTGACTCTTTCCATAAACTTAATATAATTATCAGTAAAAAACTTACTTACAGTACACCAGAGTAACATCTGACAAAAATATCTAAAAACATTGAAGCAGCAGACTTTGTGAAAATTTATATTTCTATCATTATCAAAACTTTTGGCACCGGCTGTACATAAGATGTAAGAAAATCACGTGTAACGAAAACACATACACGTTTTCTTCATGTGGCAAATGCCCAAGTGTCTAAAAATCACACAGTGATTTCTTATAGTCGCATTCGTTGATAAAATAAATGCCGTTTTATTTGGAGACTATCCGAGTTTATCCGAGGCCAAACCCTGCTGCGGACTGAATACAAATTCCCCTCAGCTACCGCTTGCTTTTGTGCTTACTTGCTTTTTTTGTGATATTTGGAGAGATACGCTGCATCATGCGGATAAAATCATTAAATGCCATTCACCATAAGAGCAAGACGTCGGGTCATCGCTGAATTCCCGAATCAGAAAAGTGAAGGTTTAAATGTCAGCGCTAAATCACTGGTCATGTCCTGGGGGATAAAAAGCTCCAGCAACTTTTCTTTTTCAATACGAGTCAACAATACTTTACTTTTTCTTTTTCACCTACAGATGTTATTCTCCAGCTCCGTTACATTCTCTCTTTACACCAGCAGCAAAATGGAGTTTAGCGCTTCATATATACACTATCCCAAAAAAAAAATATGTGCACCCCAGGGTCCTGTATGTGGTTCTTTCCCAAACTATCTGAAGCACACAGTTTTTCTTTACTGGAACCATGTAAGATAAGGCCCAACCCCTTATCTTATCCTTACCCATAACAATGCCCAGTGAGATCCACAAAGCCAGCTCTATGGAGACATTGTGTGTTAAGGTTGGAGTGGAAGAACTCAAGTGTTCTGCACAGAGCCCTGACCGAACTCAACCTTTGGTATGAACTGGAACAGGAGCCTCCTCAACATCCAACATCAGTACTTACCCTCACTAATGCTCTTGTAGCTGACTGAATTAACTTGTATCTCTACAGCCAGTATCCGCCAGCGTCTTGTGGAAAGCCTTCCCAGTAGCAGTGTTTCATGTATCTGTACTTTACATGAATAACTTTGTTAGAGGATACTTATTACTTTTATTTAACACGAAAAGGACAGAAAATACCTTTTACTTCACTGTATTTCTGCATGGTGTTGCACTACCTATCCGCAGTGGTGTGTAGTATTTGAAGCAGGAGTTTTGCCACCTGCTGACTATCATACTGTATGTAATTACGTGACTTGCCTTGTCTAATAATGCAACAGGTGAAGCAGAGAGAGAGAGTACTAAGCTACTGGAAGCTAACAAGCCTGTATTTTTTAAGGTAAATTTGAAGGTGAGTACTTTTGTACTTGTACACCAAAAAATCAAGGACATCTACATTTATTTAAGTACAGTACTATTTGCCCTCTACTTGTACTCAAGTACAGGATTTGTGCACTTTGCCCACCTCTGCTAGTTTCACCCTCAGCTTGTCTTTCTCAGAATTTATGCTTGTTGTTTTGTTCTGTTTTTGTATAATTTTGTATCTTTGACTTTTGGTTTTGTTCTGTTTGTTTGACTTTTAGTCTTTGCTTGTGCCGTGTGACCCCTGATCTCTGAACTAACAGACACAACTCTGATGGCTAAATGATATATTTTAAGTTTTTAAAAATACAAAATTAAAAGAATACTTACTCTTCCTCAATTTACAGGTTCTGTATGAAGATATAATACTGTATATATAATGATGTCAACATAAACACTGTCTTGTTCTGACTTGAATAATCAAATCCACAGTTTAATAGTCTCAGGTTTAGTTTAATATAAAAAAAATAATAATTTTCAAACTGTTCCCTGGTCAAGTCAGTTTGTGACTGTTGTGTAGGCAGGTTGGCTAAGGTGCGAGCATGGTTCATGCTTTATTGTTTCTTTATTATTAATATTGTGCTTTAGTACCAACACCTATTGGATGCCTGTCATGGCATGTTATCGCATCTCTTCCACTGACTGGAACGACCTTTCTCTCCCACCATCGCTAAACTTAACACAGAACATACAGTAACATGACTAATTTAGCCAATCACATGACGCTTCTCCACCTATACTGTACTGTATGTACTGTAATGATTTACCATCAGTTCCATCACACCAAATAGAGCAGCTTCCATTTTAAGGTCAAGGTTTCTTCTAGGATAATTTTTCTCGCCGCTGTAATGTCCACATTTCTCTAGAGCGCAGCACTAAAATTTTATTATCTCAGGGTCTTTTTCTGTGAATAGGGTTCATTTCATAACCGCGAAATAAAATCTTATGTCAGCATCAGTCAATTAAAGTGATATCACAAAGGCGCTAGACATAAATCTGAACACCGCTGCGTTCGCTTTCTAAATTTATCATCAGGCCAATTACAGCTGCCGAAGCTGAGAGGTCTCGGGTTAAATCTGCGACTCCGTTTCCTGCTCTTTTTATATCTAATCTGTCAGCACAACCTCTGTAGTTGGTGTTCACACCTCCACCGACCTCTACCATCCCTCCCACCAAAACACACATCTTCTCTGCCTGTCTGAACGAGACATGTCCACCTGGGCTTTGATCACATCCGTGGCTTGTTCGTCCTGACCGTATTAAAGGTTACGGCACCGCAGGAGTGCTCGCCCACGCTGATCTGTTGTTCATTTGGAGAATTTCAACAACCGAGACCTGTTTGTTCTTCTTGTTTTTTTTTCATACATTTCCCAGGCAGCATTCTGTTCATCGGCAGCAGCCCGAGCAAATCAAAGGTGACCTTTCGGCCTGTCTGATGGGAGGAGCCCTTTATTCCTGCGCATCCGGGAGCCAGGTGCTGGATGCAGCTCATCTCTGGCTCTGCGGCGTCATTTACACTGAAAAGCCTTCAGCAGAAGATCACATCACTCCTGTAATCTGCTCAGCACTGAATCCTAATTTGCTCCATCGATCAATATAATTGCTTGCAAATTCAGACAGCCATGTCCGGCCTCTGACAGGCTCTGAGAACTTTGGTGCAACAACTTAACACCATGAGAAGGTTAAATACGGGGGAAAAAACAGGAAAAGAAGTTTGTAATACACACCAAGTGTGTATGTGATGATAAGTGATATAAGGTTATACTGTAAACAATACACCATAATACAATGCGACTATTGCAAGGAAAAGCATCACTTCATGTTCTATTCAGAATAGACATTTTAAAGACTATCTAAGGAGGATACCAAAATGCATATCTTTACCAAAATAGCATTTCTCATTTCTGTTTTACTTTGAATGTTTGTTTTTGTTTGTTTTGTTTGTAACTTAGTTTGTTTGGTGTTATTTATTATTCCTAATTTCTGTGTTTGTTTGTTTGTTTGTTTGTTTGTTTGTTTGTTATTTAAATTTCTGTTGCTCATTTCTTTTTGGTTTTTGTGTTTGTTTGCAGCCTCTTTAGTATTTTTTATGTCTTTTACTTTAATTTGTTTTTACATGTTCAATTTTACAGTATTTGTTTTTTATTCATTTACTCTTTTATTGTATATATTAATTGATATTTGTTTATTCTTACATTTTGATCATAAAAACTTTATACATAAAATGTAACCACAATTTAAGAGAGAAAAAATTCTAATATTCAAACATTGAAAATGTTCATTGTACTGTATTATTTTCATAATTATTGTCGAAAAAATAAAAAATCCTAATTTAGAAATTGGGAGAAAAACAACAGTGTGAAAGTTTTTTTTTTTTTTTTTACTTAAACTCTTTTTAGACACAAGTTTAATTTTTCAGCCATAAATTAAAATTCCATCAGTTATTATGAATATAAAATAACATTTATTTGAAAATGCTGTGGGGCGGCACGGTGGTGTAGTGGTTAGCACTGTCGCCTTGCACCTCCAGGGTCTGGGTTCGAAGCCAGGCTCGATTTCCATCTCTGTGTGCATGGAGTTTGCATGTTCTCCCCATGCTTGGTGGGTTTCCCCCGGGTACTCCGGTTTCCTTCCACAGTCCAAAGATATGCAGGTTAGGCTAATTGGCGTTCCCAAATTGCCCGTAGTG
>JAQMYK010000018.1:1432443-1450203 GCA_030014345.1 Clarias buthupogon | reverse complement strand
AGACACACACACACACACACAAACTGCTGCTGGCAGAGAAACAGAGAAAGCACTGTGTGTGTGTGTGTGTGTGTGTGTGTGTGTGTGTGTGTGTGTGTGTGTGTGTGTGTATGAGCACATGCCAATATCGTCTAAACCAGCGCAATACAGACTTCCAATCCTCATTCATTCTGTTGTTTTTTTTTCACTTCCTGCCCTCCAGTGTGTGATTTTGCCGTGTGACAGACTGGCACCCCATACAGACTGTACCCCTCCTCGTGCCCGGGTATAAGCTCCAGTGCTCCCCTGTACAGGATTAACAGTGTGGAGACTGAGTGAATGAGTGAGTGAGTGAGTGAGTGAGTGAGTGATTACTGATTACTGATTACTGAAGCATACAGTACAGTTTGGAGATGGAAATGTACATAAGAATAAATTCACATGAGGTTTATGAGGTGGCACAGTGGCATAGTAGTTAGTGTGTGTGTTCCCTATAGTGTGTGTATGTGCCCTGTGATGGATTGGCACCCCATCCAGGGTGTACCCCCGTCTCGTGCACTAAGTCTTCTATGATAGGCTCCAGGTCCCCCCCGCCACCATGTACACAGGATAAAGCGGTATAGAAGATGAGTGAGTGAGAGAAGAGTAAGTGAGTGAGGTTTATAGACTCTTCACATGTTATGTTTTAACCGTTTAATTTTTCATGGTGTGTTTTGCTGTCATTCATTTCCACTCGTGATTCATTTATTTTTATGTGATCTTATGTATTCTTACATAAGATTCTTTCAATTACACAGATGATTCATTCATTTTCACATGTGAATCTTTTCATTTTTACATGTGATGCAATGACCTTTACATATGATTCATTTTCAGGCATGATTTGTATTTGCACATGCAATTCTCTCATTTTAACGTGAATTATTTACTTGTAAAAAATTTGTTTGTTTCAATGTGTGATTCTTTTATATTCACATGTGATCAATTCATCTTACATTTGATCCATTCACAAGTGTCATTCATTTGCACATATGATTTATTTATAATCATGTTCAATTTATTTTTTCTTGAGTTAATTTTTACATAATAGTTTATTTTAAAAAAACATAGTTTATCGTAGTAAAGTTTATAAAACATTACACATTAAAGATGTTACTGCTCGTCAAACGTGTGATGATTCTGGCATAACAATTTGCACAATGCTGAACTGGTAGCTATATGATTACATTAACCAGCGGTGACATGAGCCTTGTAGCACCAGAGCAACACTAAACAAGGAAGTAAAGAGACACTGTGTACCTTTCATATAAATGTGAATGAATGAGATTGGACGTCTATCTGCCGAGAAGCAGAAGTTCATGGCACTGTTCCCATTCCCATACTGTACATCATACACTGCAAGAGACATGTGAAGGCATGATGTCCGTTTATAACCGTAAAGAAAAAAGATTATTTGATCACTGCATGTATGGACAGAACTGTTCAACCCTGTACTTTCACATGAATGTAAAACTCATGCCAGTCATAAAATAAAATAAAAATGTAATTATTATTTTATCTGTTTTTTTTTTTTTTTTACTTTACTTCTATTAAAGATTTGTGTGATGAGATACGAACATTCTTTATATTACTCAGTGGTTTATCCAGAGTTACAGCGTTATTTATTTGTTTATTTGTTTCTTTCCTAAAGCAAAATACGATATAGCGTTGATCTGTATATAATTACGTTCAATTTATAATTTTTTAAAACCATTTTAAATAGTTGAAATATTTAACTTCATTGAGAAATATTATCCTGACCAACAGGTGGCAGTATAGAGCCCAAGCATTAGTCTCCTCTTTTAGTTTTTCTTTACCATCAGTGAGACATTCAGCATCACCACAAATCACTGGGTTAAAAAGAATAATAATAATAATAATAATAATCCAACATGGCGGTCGTACCAACCTGCAGGGGGTTTGTAGTCATCATGATGCTGATCTGGTAAAGTCTGTAAGCAGCTGGCACAAGCGTATGCCAGCTGGGTCAAGGGTGGGGAAAAGGGTGCCAAAGTCAGGTGGCAAGTCATGATTAGAGCAGAATGAAACCCCACCCACCTCCACCCACGTGGCACAGGGATGATGGGGGGGGGGCAATCATGACTCAGAGCGCTGAGTGACAAAAATATAGCAGGACAGAAAATTATTTGACAGATGATTTAATCATTTTATGTATTTAGTGATGAAGCAATGAGCGTGCTGAAAAAAGATAACAGTTTATAAAAATTTTCTCAAACATAATGATGATTTAGTGTTTGTGATAATATTTTAATAATAGTAATATAAACAACATGAGATGGTCAAAAGTCATAAATGCTTTAAGAAATGAAACGGAATGTATTTGATACTTCTCTTCGTTACTTCACCAGTAGTATAGTATAGAATAGTCATTGTGTTGCCCAATACATTCCATGATATTCACCAAAGAATTGTGTATTAACCTTTGAACAGAACCATAACAGGTAAAATGTTTCTTTCAAACACAACTCTCTAAAAATCTCTGAAGATTGTGATGCCATTCAACCAAATATTCCTTTCACATAAATCTATTTTTTCATCAGAAACAGACAAACCCAAGCTTGTGGTGAGCTAATGCATGCAATTATATTAGCAATATTGTATTAAAATAATTCAAATTCTTTATTTGAATTATTTTTTAATAATTTTGTTAAGCTAACATGATAATAATGCTAACGCAGCAATGTTTGTTTGTTTTTTGTTTGTTTTTTTATTTCACAACACCAAGAAATTGAAGGAAAACAATGTAAAACATTGTGTGAAATTAGATATTTAAAATATTAAATCTCCTTTGAATGAATTAATAACACACATCATATACAGTAATAATGAATTATGAAATGTTCATAATGTAATATTGTAAAAACACAATGTTACTATAAACATTGTATCAATTTAAATTGTATTTTCACTTGTATTAGATTTGATTAACATGCCCAGTGCTTTGTGGGCAGAGCTCAAGAAGCTTAGTATAGTTGCCTAATAATTGTGTTACGTTAGTGTTAATGGTCGCTGATTAGCAAATCAGGTATACAACATACGTACATGACATGATTAATAATTTTTGGGAACCCATGTTTTGTCTACTCAAAAAATAATAATCAATAACGTCTTTGGCTGGTTAATGAACATTCCTAAACAACACACTAAAGGAAACTCTCCACTGCATTGCTCCATTTTAAAAGTAAAGAAAAGACTGAGGTATACTAGGGTTGTATATTTAACCCTTTTCAGAATGCAAAACTTTTTATAATTATAATATTGTGACGTTAGCTGGTTAGCAGTCCAGAATGCTTTTTAGGTTTCACGTAGCCTATTTAGGAGTAAGTAAGAGTAAGAGATTAAGAGACTTTAGTGTCATTGTAGTTATACAATGAAGTTTGTTTGGTAGTTCACAGAGAACAGCAGTGATAAAGAAAATATAAGAATGTTTCTGTCGAATGCTCTAATTGTTTCCTTCGAACAAGTGGTAACTTGTGTGAAGCGATGTGTGATTTGAGAAGTCCTGCAGCACAACACTTTGTAAACGTTTTCCAGAAAAAATACACTTAACTAGAAATACAGGCTTTCATTATCTTACATAACCTGAAATGTAGACCTGGAATGTAAAAGTCCACACGTGCAGTCATGTCAGTCATCAGCAGTGATGAGAGGTTCACAAAGAACACACTGTAGACACACACTTACTGAACTCGTCCTTCAAGTCCGGGCATCTCTTCCCATGAGCCAGGGCAGTACCATGACATGATCAATTACAGAGCATGTGTACTCATGAGTCAGAAGTAAAGGGATGGTGTTGTCGAAAGAAAGCACGCGAGATGTAGGACATGTCTGTACGTGTTGTCTGTAGCAATTAGGAATTCTAGCACAAAAAAGATTTGTTCTGACAAATTGTGAATTGTTAAGTTGTTATTTGATGTCAATCCTTTCCCAGAATGTATTGCAGGTTAACTCTGCGTTTACATCCTCTTGGAGTAACTGTAATTAGTGCCTTCTATCTACAAAGTATCTTAAACTCCAAACTGGAATTTTGGGATCTTTTTCCACCTTTTTAGATATAACTCACTTTGTCTCGAGGAACAATCAATCCTAAAACTGTAATTTTTATTCCAACTGCTTTAGCTCTAACACCAGCCAAATCACCTACATGCTCTCCTGCAGCTCCATGTAGGGCAGCAGGGGGCGTAGCAAGAACTCCGGCCCCTATAAATAAGCGGCCTCATTGGGCCCCCTTCCATTCTTGATCCATATCTCTCACTTACAATGACTTCCTGTCATTAGGGCCCTGGATAGTCAGTCCCACCACCCCTGAGGGCAGTAAAATTATTTACAAACTAGACAGAGAAGATTAAAATATTTGCACTGAATGTAATCATCCACAAAACACTGTATCACTATGTATATTCATGAGAACAGTCAGGGGCTAACACGCCTGATTAAGAGAGAATACAACGAAACAAACACAATATTTATGTGAAATGCAGAAGTCATGCAGGAACCATGGAACAAAGAGTGTGTATGAGGGCAGCAAGGAAACTTGGGAAAAGTAGGAAAAAATAGGAAAAGCAAAAAAATATAAATTGCCGGATAGAAGTGGATAATGAGAGAGAGAAGCAAAGATTCAAAGGTTGCATTATTAGCAGGGCAAATATGGACACTCATATTGCCAAAACTCAGAATCTAGTCACAAAATATGAACAGAAATAAATAGAATAGAAGTAAAAATACAAGTGACACTAGTGAAAAAGAAGGAAAACAAAAAGCAACTAGCAATAATAATAATAATAATGAATGGAGAAAGTAAAGACAATGAAGAAGAATTATACAGATACAAAAGAAGGAAAGAAGAACAGTAAAGGTAAAGAAGAATTATACAGAATATAAAGAGGGATTGTGCTGCACATATGATTGTGAATCTCTGTTTGTTTCTCTCTCACACATGCCCACGATTCTCCCTTAATAAGTTTCTTAGCCTTTGAGAGTTCTTATAAATCTAAGTGCTACGTAATTAATTAAACTCAATGTAAATATTTTAATGTCACCGTAAATACTGATTGTATTTCCCCTTTGGATAATACTATCACTGGCCTCACTCATGCTTTAATGCTCCAGCTGGTGTGTCACACGTTACAGGAACTCGGCTGGGAGTTATTGCCACGTCCCCCGTACAGTCCTGACCTCGCTCCAAGACATTTCCACAAATTTGGGCCATTAAAGGAGTTTTTGGGAGGCCGGCGTTTCAGATGAGAAGTTTGCTGTCCAATCATGGCTCTGGCGTACTGAGAAAACTCTCTACTGTACCTTGATGGTATCCAAGCACTAGTGAAACACTGGGATAAGTGCATTAGTGTATCAGGGGATTATATAGAGACATAAAGAGTGTTTTTACTCTCAGGACTGTGTTCTGTTATTCTGTACAGTCCTGCTTTGACCCCAGCTGTAATAAATCATGTATTCAAAGCATTTGTATTAAAGATTGAGCTTCAGGTATGGTAAATAGTCCAGATATTAGAGATTCAAGTGAACCAAAATTTCCAAAGATGAATTTAAGCAATTGAATCAAAAGAATTTAATTCCTAAAATGAGCCAAAATGTATATACAGTACAGTAGCTTTAATTTGCAGGCAGCAATATTAAAGCTTTTAAATCAATTAGTGTAAATAGAGTTTAGAGTTTTTAAACATTTCTCGAAATGGTGAATGAAATCATTCAAAATGTTTAAAGTTCAGTTAAAAGCGTGATTTAAAAGAATCAAATGCCTAAAGTGAGCTTTAATATCTATTGGTTGAAAAAAAAAGAATTATTAAACATATTTTAATTCAGTTACTTAAACTGGACTTCAAATTTTAGAGTTTCTGGTGAATAAAATAAATTAAAATGCATAGTGAATTTATATTATATCTGTCTATTTACAAAGTTCAACTCATCATAATTCACCTTTATTTAAGAGAATTAAATTAAACCACAATGATTATTTGGAGGATTATGAATGACCCTTTCTCGACCTGACATGCATTTAATCCAATGCTGGTGACATCGCAGTGCTCGATTTGGTCATTCTTCTTTTTTTAAAGCATGGCATTATTTAAAAAGAACCCTATACAGTATGTGTTTGTGTGCACTGGGTGTTGCATAATTGTGCACTCGAGGTCACACACACCCAGTTCCTATCAGCTAGCTTATCAGCGCGCTCGCAGCCTCGAGACTCACCCGCTCTGCTGATAAAAAAAATAATTCTTAAAAATGTAAACATCACCAGCACAAGTGAGGTTCGAGACATTTCCTTTTCAAGCTTTTAATTACAAAATAAATGGAGATTTCTTTCAGTGCTGTAGGATGCGGTTGCAAACCTCGGTCGTTAAATGCTAGCTTCTTTGTAAGTTTCCAAACATTAAAGCACAAAAACAGGCCATCCCCAAACAAGCACTTTTTTTTGTTAAATGTCATGGGTGAGATTCCAGTGAAGGGTGAAATACCTAAGCTTCAGGGCTAGTTGCTAATAATCTTTATGCTAGTTGAGTTTCAGGTCAAGGACAGTGGCGCGGATGTATTGTTTTATCTACGTATCAAATGAACAGCTGAGTACCATTCCACAATCGCTATATGATACTACGCTGCTTTGTAGAGGTTTGAGCAATGTGTGTGTGTGTCGGTGTGTGTACAAGTGAAGGGTTTTTTCCAAGGAATTGCTGATTACTCTCCCATCGCTAACCACATCAGCATTGTGTGCTAACACTTCTAAAACCTCTGACTGCAACCATTAGGATAATTAAACTCAAGTTCCTGGTTTCTCTCGCTGTGTGTCTCTCTGTCTCTCTCGCACTCTCTCTCTCTCACACACACACTGACATAAATGCAATTATCGTTCCCGCATACATTTATCTGAAATGTTTCCCTCTGACTTTTCTGCACATTTGAGTGTTTTTTGTTCCTGCTCATTAGAGCAACATTACATCTGAATTTCTTGCAAAGCAAATGCTTTAGAAGCATTGTCTTGTGACAGGACCAGCTTTTATTTCCTGAACATGTTTCCTGTTGTGCATTCACAATATGCAAAAACACTTTCACTGCTGTGATAAATCCCTGTGCAGCAAAGATCAATAATAATGTTTCACAATAGTGATGCAGATGTACTGATGTCATTTATTTCACCTGTTCAATAGTGTGACCAGGGACCTTATATAAAATAATGCAATACTGGAATTGAAATGAAAAATTGTTGGTTAAATCTACAAAACCTGATGCTGTTGTTAGGATTGTGCAGTATAGAGAGTGATATATCCTTTTTTTCAACACAACCTAGGCAACATGATGAATTGAATTTTATTTCATTTTAACCAACTATACGAACATGATTGAGCAAAAAGTGTAAAAAATGGGTCACACAGGCAAAGAAAGGGCACAGATCCACATGATCGTATGTTTTTATTGTTGCTTTCAGTTGTTTCTATGATCAAAACAATAATAATAATAATAATTTTAAGAGTTCTGCATTTTTGCGACGTCATTCCCGTATTCCAGTAAAATTTACACTTTATGAAAAAAGTAATGATGACTTTCCTTCTACAGTACCTGACATATCCGAAAACACAAATACAAAGTTTGTATTCTGAAACCTCTCCATAAACACACACTGGCAGGGCTTCCATATACTGTAAGCATGTTTTTTTCTTTTTTTAATCGTCATTGATCTATGCTGCATTGTCGGTAGGCATCCGTGCCACTTCTGTTTTAGGGTTTTAAAGAGGAAAATACACATTTAGTTGAAAATCAAGCAAAAAAATAAAAAACTGATTAATGTTATTATTATAGGCCTCCATGTTATGTTCCTCAAACCATTCATGAACAGTGTGTGCAGTATGTCAGGGCTCATTATCCTGCTGAAAGATGCCATCGCTAAGCAGGGAACACCGTGTCCATGAAGGGGTGTAACAGTGTTTAGGTGTTCCCAAGGTTTCCCAGTAGAGCATCGCCCAGAGCATCACACCCACACTGCCTTGTACTGGCTCGCCTGCTTCCCATAATGCATTCTGGTGTCATCTCTTCCTCTCGCACACAAGTGAGTTTTGAGCACCCATATATATATATATATATATATATTTATTTATTTATTTATTATTTACATTTTTTTAATTATTAATATTGATGTCCATATATTTGCATAATGATTGATGCTGGCAGATGGCGCACCAATAGAGGAGGCTTAAACCCCTGATGTGTCTCACTGCCTCATTTCCTGTGTCTCTGTTTCCCAGGTCATATCTCTCCCTTGTCAGTCTCTAGCTCTTTTTATCTCCCCTTCTCTGTCTGTCTGTGGTCTAATTTCTCTCCTCTGTAACCAGACAGTAAGAGTGAGAAGCACATTTAGACTGATTGCACTGGCCCACAGCGTAGGCAGAACTTAATTACACATCCTTTCTTTTATGGAACTCTGAATAGGAGAGATTTGCAGAATCTGAGGCCACATGACACTTCAGATTATAGAGAATAAAGATTGACATCTCTGTCTTGGTCATGTACTACTGACTGAATAACAGATAAAAAGAGCAAAGCCAGAATTTCATCTTCATTAGGTCTAATAAGCAGTGATTTCTATCATCATGCTCTGAGGAATGCACAGACCCAGTTGTGTTATTTTAATTGAATGTGAATGAAAATATTTTTGTTGGTATTTAAAGAATGCACAAAAAAAGTGCAATCAGGGTCGTATTTTTTCAGCATTTTATCGTGAGGTCTGTGAAGTCATTTGAAGCCTGAAAAGTCTTTGGTACAACAGGAATGTTCTCATGCCGTCATAACTGTGGCTGACTGAATCTATTCAGGCTCGGAGTAAGCGAAGCTGCCAGAGCGCTCAAAAAGGACAAGCGCCACGATCACACGAAGCCTACGCAAGCCATGGGTGAATGCAATGATGACAAGTGGGCACATGGCATCTAGAAACGTGTGCCAACAACTAATGAAAGCGTCTTTCATAATCTCTTGTTCAATAATGAGTACATGAACAAACAGCGCAAACAAAGTGAAATGCCCTGGGGTGAATTTACTTTTACATTCCACATACATGTTAGATAACCACCCAAAGTGACACAATGAGTATTGCTTAAAAAAAGATTTCAATGAGCTTCCCGATGCACATGCTCTGGAGACTTCAGAGTTCATTTGAGGCAATGATATCTAGGTTTATTCAGATAGGTCTAATGAGTCAACTCAAATACTGATTAAATGTTCAAAGTATTATTTTAGAGTCATTTAGGCCAGTTTAGATGCTATTGTTTAAATAAACCAAATGAGTAATTCCTAATTCAAAGCATTTGATCTAGATTATTCTGAAATATTTGTAAAAAGTTCAACACACAAAAAAAATAATAATAAAAAAATTAATTTGTTACAATAAACCAGGTTTTTCTTCAAAGCATCATTTTATAGTGGTTCAGTACTGAACAACTGAATCATTTTAGAAATTCAAACACTGCAACGGATTTATTCCAGGCAGGTTACACAAGTTTGTTCAAATGAATCAATTTATCATTTAAAGTGTATTTTTAAAATACTCAATTTAAAATTCAAATACTGAAACTGATTTATTTGAACAAATTTATGAGTTTGTTCCGACAAAGCAACTCATTATTCACATCATTTTTAGTTTAGAATTTTAATCCAGCAACTGATTCAGTTGGGACAAATCCGAGCCGTTTGATCAAAGATTCAATTTATCATTCAAACCATTTATATTATTTGTTTAATTATTTGAAAAATCAAATACAGTTATTGATTCATTTTGGACACTTTCGTTGAATTTGTTCAAATGAACCATTTCAGCATTCAAAGTATATTGTACATTTGTCAAATATTTTTAGTAGCTTAGATGTCAGACAGCAAATGATTCATTTGATTCAGTTCAAATTTAAACAAAAATAAATCGAACAAACAACTGGGACATTAGAACAAATTCAGAAGGTTTTCTTTAAATGAGTCAGAGTACCGTCCATCTTCTTTGTCTTTCAGCTGTTCCCTTTCAGGGGTCGCCACAGCAAATCACCTGCATCCAGCTAACCCCATCCTCCGCATCCTCTTCCCTCACACCAACTACCTTCATGTCCTCTCTCACAGCATCCATTATGCATCACTGCATATATAATCTGTATATGCCTCGAAATCACACAAATTTACTCCTCAAAAAAAAAAAGCAAAACACTCCTATAATGTTTAAATATATGAATTTATTTTTAACTTATAAAAAGTTTTTATTTTTCAACTCTCTCATAAAACAATATACACTTCTTTCTCTTAGCAATAAACAATAATCTTTATATTTTCGTTAGTTCTCTAGAGCTGCTTTTTCCAGTGAAAATGTCCTATACTGTATGTCGAAAAATGCATAATTGGAAAAGTATTTTTTTTTATATTGTGTTCTACACCATGAACATTTCACACATCTCAACCAAAAAAACATGAAAATAAAAATATTCAGTGGATAATCCAACTTTAAGAAAAAGGAAGCTTAAATTCATGATGACACGAAGCCTCTTTCCTAACATGTGGAAGGTCTAACATTTAAATCACTAATATTAAAATTTAATCGGTTCTAAATCTAACAGCAAATTGGGAGTCAATACATTTGAGTAGATTAACAATTCCCTCATTTTCTATTATGTGTTTTTTTTTCTCTCTCCTAATCAAATTTCAGATGCATCACATGACTGTGATGTCATGACTGTGAAGTGTTCATTTCAGGTTAGATGAATTCAGAGAGCTTCTAAAAGGTGTTGGTGGTGTTTTTTTTTTTTTAAGATTTAAACACTGATTCACAAATATTCATTACATTTTTCAATTCAATTACGGAAACTTGTTTTCACCAATTCGTGAATTGGAACAAAGGAACCAACTCGTATCATATATTTAATAATAAAAATAATAATAATGTTATAACATTAAGTTTTTCAGACTCAACATTCATACAACCCAAAAGTGTTTCCCTATACCTTAGAATAATAAACCTTAGAAGTGAATTGCCGAGCTTTACAGGGACACCCTGAGCAAAAGAAGCATTATGATTGGCTGAGGTGTGTTCAGTGGGTGTGGTCTGCAGTTTGCTTAAAGTTGGAACGCACCGTGCGTCCTTTTAGAGGCTGGGGGGGTCTGAAGTTATCGCACATGCAGCGAGGTTGTTCTCCCGCTGAGCTGAACAACAGACTGCGGAATTTGCTCATCTACAGTAAAAAAGGACAGATGTAGGAAAGATTATTAATAGGAATGACATGCAAGTCTACACATGCACAGCCATATGACACAAAAACAGGCTGCAAGTCAAACATAAAGCAGCACATTCCTTTCTCATCCATGTTAGGTTCACATTCAGCATGTGAACCTCGACTTCACCATGTTTGTTTGTGGGACACCAGTAATTGTATACTGTAGGAAACTTGCAGAGCTGTGCCCACTTCCTGTCTGTATTCAGTGCACCCCTACGTACTTCCTCTGTGTGTGTGTGTGTGTGTGTGTGTGTCACAGAGCTCAGCAGACACCTTGACCTCCTGTTCACGGCTGTATATTTAGAAAGGCCAAATGAACTAACCTAGAGATTAAAGGTTATTTATGTTGCACAGGTAGGCCTCAGGAAAATACGCCTTAATCACAAATATGGCTGCATGCCTGGGTGGGGAGTGACCTGCAATACAAGTTGGTTGGTAACTACTTGAGGGTGAGAAAGATGACATGTAAGAGATTGTATCAACATGCTACCGTGCTCAGCTCTTAAGATAAAGCTGTACAGTACTGTATGTAGCACTGCACTTTCTTCAAGAAGTGTTTAGATAATATAATCTTGCTAAACACTAGTCACAGGCCCTCCCTGCTTTTTTTTTTTTTTCAAGAACCATGCCAAGTGTGCAAATATTAATTTAAGCTGTTTACATAAGAATTTAAATATTAATTTCAAAATAACCAATAATAGTTTTTCAGGCTAAACTGATTAACGGGGCTTTGTACTGCCTCTAAAGGCCATGTTAAAAGTACAGGTCTTAAAGGAGACCTTGTGTGTATGTCGGTCTTCATTTCCAGAGGAATTGAAAAATCATTTTACAGTATATTTAATAGCTATTGCACAGGGGTGTACTTTTGGGCAAGCTTGGTAAACATTGAGTTATAGCTAAAAAGCATAAAAATACAAAAATTTGCTTAAATACACTCTCAATACACAGAGGCTACATCTCTTTTGGTAACCAAGAAGTAAAATTGTTTAATATAATAGAGGGATAAATACAAAACTGCAAAAAAAAAAACAAAAAAAAAAAACTAGCTAGAAGTTGTGCTAGTTTTTGCTTTTGCTAGGTGTTAGCTTTGCTAGCAGTTTTAGTCAAATTATTTCATGCATGAAATAAAATGCATACCTGAACAGAGCTCACGCTAATCGGCTCTTTCAGTACAATCCAGGTGACACTCTCGTACAGAGGTGGTGTGGTGAGAGAACCTTCGTAAGTCCAGAAATTCAGAGAGGCAGGCAACAGGTGCTTTGGGTCAAAGTTCATAAATGTGGTTTGCTGACCCTGTGGGATACAGGAGAGTGAGACAGGAGACATTTTGAGGGGGGGGGGGGGGGGGGATATTAAATGGTGTACTAATTAAATTAAGAATTAAATGGGAGATTACACTTGTTTTGATGGCGTCAAAGGTATCCAGAAGTTTCTGCAGTTTGGGATTAGAAGAACCAAGCTGAGAGATGGAGAGAGGGAAAAGTTATGGGACTGATCTGCAGCTATGAGATTCAAAAGCCAGGTTTAATCTGTGCACTTTAGGTAAAATCTGACCTTCAGAAAAACTCCAACAACTGCCAAGCCATCAGGTTTGTCCACGGCCTCACCAAAGTTTGCATACTTGGTGTTCCAGTGCACCAGATGAAGCTGAGGGCAAAAAAAAAAAAAACATTGATGTGAAACATTTCTGAGGTTCATGGTGAAACAATCTGTGGTGGTATGATTCAGAGTAGAAGAAGTGTTTGACAAAAGTTCCCACAGTAACAGGTACAACGAACAGAGGACCTAGAGAAGAGGGTGGGAGTGGCTAGGGGACGCACTGGCAAAGGTGGGAGTGGTCAGAGGATCTACAGGAAAGGGTGGGAGTGGTCCAAGGAGAAGGTAGCAGTTGATAGAGGATCTACAGGAGAGGGTGAGAGGGAAAAAGTTAGAGTAGTCAGAGGACTTACAAAAGAAGGAAGGAGTGGTCAGAGCATCTACCGGATAAGGTGGAGGTGGTCAGAGGATCTAGAGAAGTGGGGGCGGGTCGGAGGATTGAGAGAATAAGTTGGGAGTGATCAGAGTAGCCCCAGGAGAAAGTAAGAGGGGTCAGAACATCCTCAGAGGAAATGGGAGTGGTCAGACAAACTACAGGAGATAGTGGGCGTGGTCAGAGTATGTTGCATTGGTCATGGTGTTACCTCACATGGGTATTTGACTCCGTGGACTGTGTGCTCAGACCCTTTGTGGTCACTTGAGCCCCAGTGGAAATGGAACTGCTTCAGTTTGTAGACACCAGTGACGGGCCCACCGGTCAGAACTACACACACAGTTTATAACAAAAAATTTAGACTTGGATTTTGCAATCAGACATTATAAATTTCTCAACTGTCCAGTTACAGTTGATTGAAGAGAGACCTAGAGACACAATATCCGTAATTAAGCTGTACTCTGTGACCCTGAACTGAAAAAAAGCTTGCAGTATAATATGTTACTGACTGATGTCATTTATAAGGCATATCGTATCATATTTTCGGTGTGTAAAAGCTCTACATCTTCTGGTTTTAAAATGAAATTCTTGATACACTACGCTTACAGGCAGTCTTGCATGAACAGCAGGACATCCTGAGTCTATTCTCCAGCCCATAATATCATGCATTAAGACTGAAGGAAAGACAGTCTGCTGATGACTTGAGTTAATCGCTAATACCATTCGCAAAGCAACAGGAAGTGCACTCAGCCTGTTAACCACATATAAAAGGACCTGTGAAGTATGTCAGATATGCTGACAGTGTTTTAAAAAGTAGCTCAGATATTTGTTATTTAATGTTCATAGTCACTCCTGAGACTATAGTAAGGAATAAAACACAAGACGTAGTAAAAGTTAGTTATAAGAATATTTAGTTCCTGTCCTCACTTCCATTATAGCAGCTAACGTTAAAGGAGGAGTCAGAGGTATTCATCTAATCTACTATACTTTTTGAATATAGTTGAAGTTGAATACGATTTCATATTATTCAGCTTAGATGCAAATGTCAAAGTGAGTCCATGAAATTTAGGGTGGAGCTTCTGAAGGACACTAAACAGAGGGGTGTACATGTTTCAGCTGTTGACTTCAAATATCAACCACCTTCATCCTGGATCACTGACTCAGCCTTTAAAAAGCCAAAAGCTTGTTAAGGAGAAAATAAAAAGCACAATAATTTACTGGAAGCTTAAATCTCCATAAATGACTCCATGAACATGTCATTTTTGGTGTAGAGCAGAAACCTTTTGTACGAGAACTTTTGAACATGTTTTCCTACTGGACGGCTTTGGTTACTTGACTGAATATGAATCTTATGTGGATTAGTTGCACTACGACGTAACCAAGCGACAGATGCACTAACTTGAGCAGTCTTCCTCATCCAGGAAGGTCACTTGGAATGAATGCCCATTGTTCAGGATGTCTTTGGACGTAGATGCGTTGTACTGAAACTTAAGTGGCTTGAGAGTCTGGTCGAAGTGGACCTGGCCCGGGACGATGTTAATGGGAGACTGCCGGGGTCCGTCAGCGATGGGGAAGTGCTCAACCCATTTTGCAGGACCTGGCCAAGGAAAAAACAAATATTTATGATTAAATAATTAGATATTTATTTGGTTATTCATTTACAATAACTGTGCATGTTATAAAATAGTTTGCAACGTATGTGCATTGTCATGTGCAATCAAGAAATATTGTAATGTAGTTTTTTTTTTTTTTTTAATGTTTTTGAACTACACAATAAGTAAACTGTTTTTTGGTGTGATTAAAAGACGACGACGTGAATGGTTATTTAGGTTACTGGTTACCAAACTTGGTTTGGTTTATTAAACATATTAGATTTTTAAATATTTAATATATATAACAACATTTTAGGATAGATTTTTTAAAGATGTTTTTTCCTGTACAAAAATAAATAAATACTTCAGTGAGTACTGTATGCGGTTGCATTGCTCACAAACAGTTAAATTTTTCAAATTTATCATTTCTCATCAAGCTGCAAAAATACATTCTGCATTAACTATATTATCCGGTCTTACCATCAGCAGGTCCGTAGCCCCAGTGGTGAGACATGCTGTCTTTGGGGGTTCTTTCTTGTCCAAGTTTTCTTTTCTGGAGGTTTCTCACAGCCTGGGTGCTGAGAGTCAGTCAGTTAGAGTGAGCAGCTGATCAGCCTTCAGCTTTTATACACACAGAAATCTGTCTGACACAAAAGTCTCCACATCAGAGGGGTTGGCATACACACACACACAGGGGGGGAGGAGGGAAGGAGAAGGGAGGTTGGGTCAAACCGGTAAGACCAGTTAATGCACTCGAGTGATGCTGACTGATTCATTTCACATAGTCGGTTCATTTGAGCAAAAGATTCGGAGCAGGATTAGTGTAGGATGTAGGGTTATGCTCAGGTTTAACCCCAATATCAGGACAGAGTCATGCATGCAGAGGACAACCTCAGCTCGCACTACACAGTCATACACCGAATATTAAACACAATCATAAATCTCACCTTGTACTCGGGAATCGATTCACTCAAGACTGAACCGACTCCTTTTACGAGTCACAGACAGTCCACTGTGATGCTCCGAGCGATCAGCGTCGGAGCGAATTGCGTTATCTCCAGAATGTCTGGTGTCCCGAGAGTTCCGACCCGTCCATTCTCTTCACTGCTTTCAGATCATTCAAAAAAGAAATCCACTCCGTCTTTAACACGCACACACACACAGAGAGAGAGAGAGAGAGACGCGTCATTACACCTAGCATGTGGTTTTAATCTGCTCTTAATCCGAATGTTTAGGAGAGATCCATCAGAGGGACCCCTCCTGCGGTGTGAGTCGGAACGAATCAACTCTTTTTATGAGAGTCGATTATTTTAAATTGTAGAATATTACATTTATTATATATATGATTTATACGCATACTGCGCGCGCGCACACACACATATATATATATATATAGAGAGAGAGAGAGTTAAATAGCTGATTGATTAAATATCAGGAGTAACCCATCAGTAGCTAATGACTTGCCATCAGTGTTAATTAGTTAATTAACGGTCATTTTAATTAATTATTAAGAGATTAGATGAATCTTTATTAATCCCGAGGGAAAATCTGTGCAGTTCTGCAGCAGCACACAGTTACAGAATAGCACAGTTTACAGACTAAAACAGAGAAAATATTATATAATATTAAAATATAATAATAAAATCATATGTTCGGTTTTATATATTTAAAGATAAAAGGTTTAAAGGATTAAAAGGTTTATTATGAGTTTGCTTTTAGTTTTATATATTTTTTCTGATCAGTATATTCATCACCAGACATCCAGCTATAATGTTAATTAATATTTACTCACTCATCATCTATAGCTACCTGATTGCAGGAGGCCTGGTGCCGACCCCAGGAAACCCCAGGAACCCCAGGGCTCCAGGTAGGGTACACCCTGGGTGAGGTGCAAGGCAACAGTGCTAACCACTAAGCCACTATTTTATTATTATTATAATTATTATTATTATTATTTATATATTGTTATTATTCGTTTTTATCTAAAACTATATACATATGTTATGCAGCTGTTTCACGGTTGCAACTAAACATGCCTTATTGTAAATTATTATCGTACTTAATTATTATATAATTTTCCATGTAATAGATTCATAACATATATTTTTGTAACATATATATATATATTTTTTTTTTTTAATTATCTGATTTTACCACTCAGGATGTCTAATGGTTTTAGGAGTGTGTTTTATTTCTATGCAAAAAGTTGGAGTATGAAAAAATGAAAGCAGGACTGAAACGCACTATACAAAAATAAGTTGAATATGATTATTTGAATATGAAGGAGTCCAAACTTTTGGACTCACAAAATACCAAAAGATGAATTAAATGAATCAAATGAATCCGGTTTGTTTCAAAAGAATCGATTCAGTGAAGAGACTCGACTTCGCGTGCTTGAACTCCCGTGGCGCGTGCATTTAAAGGGACCCTGGGGGAAAGATGATAAACACCATAATACACACATAAATACAAATACACAATGTACAATGATACATGCAGCATAATTATTCATATAAATATACAGCATGTGTTTGAACGTATATGTTGTTAGATTGTAATCGTTGAATACAGGGGGGGAAGTCATTCAATCAATGAATAAGTAATAAATACTACTAATAATAATTATTATTATATTATTATTGTCGTTGTTTTACATATTTAGTTAAACTGTTGTTGAAACATTGTTGGCATGTAAGCACGTGGCAGGTTGTGGGGGCGTGACCTACACCTGTGTCTGTTTCACAGGCACTAGTTTCCATAGTGTCGTTTTGCTGCCACCTTGTGGCGAATATTTAGAACATCACCCTTTTTTATTTTATTTTTTTTTACAAAAGATATTCAAGTGTTAACAAATTCGTTGCTCAATTTATGAATTCATTAGTTGTTCATTTATTTTATGTAAGTACTCTAT
>JAQMYK010000018.1:1418550-1428932 GCA_030014345.1 Clarias buthupogon | reverse complement strand
AATGTTGAGAAAACACATGTTAATATACTCACAAAATGAATATATTACAAGTTGATAAAATGATCTGCGGTAGCGGACAATTCGTGTATTCATTCACAGGCGGCAGCCCACGCACACACACACACACACACTCCTCCCCTGAGCCCTCGCTAAACATCTAACCACCATCCGTATGCAAATAAGTCAAGACGTAGCCTAACGTAGTCTCGTGTAGGAGACTTGTTTTAGAGTGGATTGGAGAGAAGAGAGCTGTTCATTATAAGAAAAATATCAAAAAAGTTTAAAAAAAATAAATAAGTAAATAAATAAAAAAATAAATAAATATATAAACATAATATTATCTGTTCTATAGCCCATCTGCTTTAACTTAGTTTTTTTTTTAATTCATAAGACAACCTTTCAGTTTTGTAAATATTCTAGTTATAGTGTGTTAAGTCTTGCAATCAAATCGCCCAAAATGGATGGTTTTAAAGTGATAAAGTGTTCTATGGTCCGAGTCCGAATTTGACTTTATTGTTGGAAATCACGGCCGCAGAGTCCTCTGAGCTAAAGAGAACGGAGAACTTCCTGCATGTTATTAGCGTTCCTTTTAAAACCCATGATGGTATGAGGGGTGTATAAGTGTGTACAGTATGGGCAGCTTGAACACTGAAAGGTACTGTATAAAAAGGTTTTAGACAAAGTCTGTTTCAGAGAAAGTCTTGTGTATTTCAAACTGTTTTGAAAAGATGCGGTGATGCTACACCATGGTAAACATGCAGGCATCAAATTTGAAATGAGCTCATTTCATGCATAAAATTTTAAAATGTCTTACTTTAAACATTTGTTATGTTCTCTATGTTCTATTGTGAATAAAATATTGGCTAATTTTATTCAAATTTTAAAAATGTCCCAACTTTTCAGGGATTCGGGTTGTACATTTGATATAGTTCTATTTTAAATTTTATTTAATTGTAACTGTTTATTTGTAGATTTTATATTTTACATTCTTTTTCTTGATCGATTTGCCTCTTCTTAGTTTTTCATTCTATTTTATCTTTACTTTTTAAGATCACAAACAGTTGTATACGCGTTTCATTGCACACCATACTGTGTATGGTCATGTACGGCAAATACAATGTAAACTTATATTTATTTATTTTTTACTTTTTTTATAGAACAGTGCTGATGTGCAAATATTCAATTTTATTTGTATAGCGTTTTTAACAGTGGTTACAGCTTTACATAATAAAAAAAATCTAAATATTGAAATGAATATGAAATTTGTGAGAAAAATCTAAATTATCTAAATGATCAGATCGTCCCTGATGAACAAGCCGAGGGCGACGGTGCAGAGAGAAAAACTCCCTGAGATGGCAATAGGAAGAAACCTTGAGAGGAACCAGACTCAACAGGGAACCCATCCTCATCTGAGTGATAATGGAGAGCAGGGATTGATCTGCAGTCATACTGTGTGTTTGGAGGCTGGAAATTCAGTATAACAGGAGATGTATTTAAGTTCATATGGAGTCCAGTTCATTATTGGAGGCTCAGGTAGACTCCAGTCCTGAACTATCGAGCGACTGCAGGCACGAGTCCTCAGAGAACAGCTGTCTGCATCAGCCGTGGACAGGACCGTCTTCATGGGAAAGTGGAACCGTCCCAGTCACCACACGCATCCCAGCCAGACCACATGCGACGTCCACGTGACAAGATCCAACCAGAAGAGGGACACCAGGACATGAGTCAGACAGGTCCAGAGGACAGAGGGGGTCTGGATCACTGGCAACTCAGGAGAGACATATGTAGAGAGACAAAGAGAGAACTGGGAAGTAAAGCAACCAGTCACTCCAACATCAAATATCATTATGATGTTCTGATAAATTATTTTTATTATTTTTGTATACATTATTTTCTTATAATAAATACATTTATTTATTTATTGTTTGTTTAAATATAAGCAAAAATAATATTACTTGAATTATCTTAGTTTAAGCCTTTATTCACATTTTTAAAAAAGGAAGTAAAAATGTTTGTGAGAGGACAATCTTAATAACTAACAATCTTAATTTTAGTCATAAGTTTTACAAGGTAAGAAGACAAAGAAGAAGACAGAAATGACCATAATAACCATCCTAACGGCTGATGAAATGGATTAAGCTGTTTTTACATTTGTCCATGTTGGTGTTAAACACAGTGTTAAACCTAGTGATCTTTAGGCCCAGGTTCTGTGTTTTGTTTAGTCTTTGCTTTATCATTGGTGTATTTCTACAACTTTTCTGTAACCTGTTTAAGTAACATTTAACTTTATGCTCTTCATTTATAAAGCTTCCACCTTTTTCACTGGATTCAGCACCTGGAGGTCTACAGCGTCTCTGTAGTGAGAATTAACCCCCAGTTCGGTCCACTCCTGCTCCGGATCCACTACGGATTTTCCCCAGTCCAGCCTGAGCGCAGAGCGATAGGGTGCGTCTCAAACCGACAGATAAAGCCGCCTTTTGTGCGCTAAGCGGAGACTCCGCCATTTCCCACAGTGCCTTCCTGTGTAAAAACAGTCATATATAATGGAATTCTCATTATTTAACAAGATCCTGCAAAATGCCAGAAACAGACAAGTTCCCTTATCGATCTGGTCACACAAACTGCAGCCAAAATAGCCAGGAATACGTACACTATTTATGTTATATAAGCTATTCTAGAACTAAAAACGTAAGCAGTTCTCGAATTCTGGCCTGTTTCGATTAAACCGGTTCTGTGATTATAGAACTTTTTCTGTTTCCGTTTCTGTTTGAACAAAAATTTATTCCAGTGCTTAAATTTCTCCAATTGACCGTGCTTGAGGTATCTAAACATTTGTCAAACTTTTGAAAATATTAATCGAGACAACAGTCTGGCGTTGGATGAATCAGTTTTAATGCTGGTGTTGTGTCAGTAACATGCAAACAACTTGTTTACTCACTGGCGGAGTAATCGTACGTGTGCATCAAACCTAGACATTAAAGATGCGTAATAAAGGCTTTTCTTGTGCATTCTATGACATAATTCTGCCGATTATATAATCCCGCCCCAGGAGCAGAGTCATGCCCGTGTTCAACCAGTCCAAGTCACGCTGGTTTGGTAAGATCAGGGAGCAGCTAAATTAATATTTTTCATTTTGGAGTGAAATTGCAATTAAATAGGACAAATTACTGGAGCTTCAATCGAAGCTTAAAAGAAAATTGTGGCCAAAATATACAACATAAAAACACGCATTTGCGTTTTGTCAACAGGGCATAGCTCCAGCTCCACGTGTTCGCAGTAGTGAAAAGGAAGTTGCGGTGTGCAGCTGTTGCTGGAAATGAGCTGGAAAAGTATTCATAGTTGCATTCATTATGCACCAAGTTTTAAAAAGGTGGCAGAACAATTCCAAGAGAGACGTAATAAGACAGCATCGAGTAACACAGTTATGCTTCCTATTGTTAGGAAATTTCAACATTGCACGAGCAAATCGTCTCCTTTTGCAGGAGGATATGAACACTATCTACAGTGATGCTGTGCACACACACTTCGACCATTTACATTACCCATACCGTGGTAAATCAACACACTAATAGTGTGTATGTTAGGTTCTTTTAAAAGAAATAAGCTCACTGATGACAAGGTGATATTTAGCATCTTTTCATTTCAGTATTGAATATTGATGGCCAACCATCACATTTTATTTGGGCTTGGGACCAGCACTGCACCCAGGTTGCACACACACACACACATATATAAACACTTACTGTATATTTGCAGATATGGATAGACAACTGTGGGTGATTATGGGGAGTCGATCCATCATGTGGTGGGAGGAGAACAGTAATCTGAGATATCTGTCTATTGCTCCAGCACTATGGCTCGTCTTCCATATCCATATCAAATAGCAATTTCACGCCAAAATTATTCCTTAAACTGCTCCTTAAGCTGTTTTAAATTATTCTATTATAAGATTATTTAACAAGAAGATGATTGTAGTGATCACGGTTGTGCTCTTGTGTACGGAAAGGTGCGTTCCGTTCCGTGTTGTGACGTCATTAATAAGCTCTTGCATTATTCCTAGATTCGAGGGGGGAGATGAGTTCGAAGTGAAGATCTGAAGCAGTCGCGCGTGGAGCAGATGGAGAAGTGCACTAGGAGAAGTGCGCTAGGAGCTGATTACAGACTATTTGAGACGCACCCGTATTAGAGCGTCGCTGTCAAGTGTGTGGAGAGGAAACCGCTCTGCTTGCTTCTGCGTCTCAATCATCTCTTCTCCATCCAGTGCGCGCGCTCTCTCTCTCCCCCTCTCTCTCTCTCTCTCTGTGTCTCTGTCCTCCATCAGCACTGCAGCATGATGTATGGTGATTAATACAGAACTCCAGGTAAGACGACACCTTGCTGTGTGGACCCGTTGACGCGGTTTTATTCGGGTCTCGGGTGTGTGTTTGTCTTGTTGTCCGCGCGCCTTCATGCGTTGTGCTGCGTGTTTACGCGGAGACGAGGCGGGACTGCGGGGAGCCGCTGTGTGTCCTCCTCCTCCCTGCGCCCGGGACTCGGTCCGGGAGTGGAAACTCCTCTCGGCGGGGTCGAACAGGAACAGGAGAGGCGAGGGTGAGGTGTACAGGAATGGCGTGATGTGCTGCGCTGAGCCGCGCCGCGGATTTGGGAACGTCAGTGATGCCGAAGTGCGCATTTCGAGACGAGGCTGTTGCGCAACAGAGCGCCGAAATGCGCTCGAGCTCGTGAAGACCAACAATCCGATCTGTTCCGCTGATTTCTGGACCAATCCGATTAATCCTTAATGAATTAAACTCTCACCTGCTTGGGAATGATTTAAAAATCTGAGAAATATACAACACACACACACACACACGTTCACTCTCTTAATTATTATAATAGAGATTTGCTCAGGGTAAACCATTTAAACACTTTGTACAGCAGGACTGTCATTTATTATGTATCTGTAGATAGGTTTGTTAATTCTTTATTAATTCCATCACAACCTGTTTCATAAACCTGCTGATGTCTCTGTCCTCTCCGGAGGCCTCGCTGTGTTATGAGGTGAAACACCACCATCTCATATCGATTAGACGCTCCAATCTTTTCCTTCCCTGAGATAATCATGTTGCCTCCATCCATCCATCCGTCAGGTTCCTCTCCAGCTCTACTGGCGAAGCAGAGGTGCCTCCTTTGGTGTATGTTTTTTTTTTTTTTTTGGAACATCTTGTGCACGGGCTTTATCCTGGTCAGGGTCATGGTGGATCTGGAGTTTCTCCTGGGAACGCCGGGAGTGAGGCCTGGATGGGATGTGCAGATGGGATCTAAAGACTTATATTCACAGATATACAGTACAGTAGATAGACAACTATGGGCGATTATGGGGAGTCGATCCATCATGAAGTGGGAGATGGGAGGAGAACGGTAATCTGAGATCAGGATCAAAGCTGGAGCTACAGTACAGTATGAACAGTACCTGCTGTACCACAAGGAAAAAAAAGGCGAAAACATTTTCTTTTAAATCTAACATGCATTTGATCAGCCAACAAACGGGTAATGGAATCTCATCTCTACATTCTGTTCCGCTGATTTCTGGACTAATATAATTAATCCTTGATGAATACACCCTCGCCTCCTTTGGAATGATTTTTAAATCTGAACAATATGCAACGCACACACACACACACACACACACACACACGTTCATTCATTCTCTTAATGATTGTATTGGAGATTAGCTCACGAGGTGCGTAAACCATCGAAACACAGCAGGACTAATTTATTATATATTTTTAATAGTATTTATATATTAATATGGGTATGATATTTATTTATTTTTATTCCAACACAACCTGCTGATGTCTCTGTCCTCTCCGGAGGCCTCACTGTGTTATGAGGAGAAACACCAACATCTCATATTGATTAGATGCTTCAGTCTTTTCCTTCCGTAAGATACCTGTGCTCCGTCTAGTTCCTCTCCGGCTCTAAAGAAGAGCAGCTAGCATCTAGAGAAGCTTCCCTTGGCTGTCTTGTGCGTGTGCTTTATCCTGGTCAGGGTCATGGTGGATCTGGAGTTTCTCCTGGGAACCATAGTCCCACCTCGGATCTGTGTGTGTGTGTGTGTGTGTGTGGAATTTCCCCATGCGAGAAGCTGAATGAATGAATGAATGAATTAATGAATATTACTCGTCACGATGCACCAGATTTCGAATCATTAGATCTCAAACGAGTCCTGTATCAGACCGTGTGATAACGTGTGTTCTTTGCATCAGATTATACAGAGGAGATCCCCTGAGTAAACACTGTCATCGATCCGCAGATCAACTCGTGCAGGGAACAATGTTGCGTAAACACAAACAAATCCTTCTGTATAATAATAGTGATGCTTTAAAAGAGAACAGTGTGAATGTTCGTTGCGTGCGTCACGTTAGAAGGGTGGACAAAGCTGGAATTCAGCAAATCTTGACCTGTCTGGACGACTCTGATGTGTGCAGGGACGGCGTTTATTTTAATTTAACTTCGGCCGTGTCGACAGCCATATTTGGTCGAAAGCTAAATTTGTGACACGTCATGAAAAATTCGATTATGTCTGAGACTGAGATCTTAAACACCATAAACCCAGCTTTAGTCCTCACTCACTCACTCATTCACTACGTGGGACGATATCCGGAACGCAATGTCCCCAAACCCGCCTACATATTTTCAGCTGCATCTCCATTCCTCAATCTGAGGTCAGAGCACTAATTATGTGCTAAGGAGGAACATCATCAAGTTCTGATTGTTTGTTTGTCTTGTTTTTAGATCGCAGTCTGTCAGACACTGCACGTCTGTTAGAGACGCTGATCACTGAGTAGGTGCCGCTGTGGGGTGATGTTGTCTCGGATAATGCTAAACTCGTAGCTAAGTGTGTCCAGGCTGATGGAGCACATTTGATAAAAAGGAAAAAATTAAAGATGGAGGAATTACATGTGGAAGCTGCAGGACGGTGTGACGGTTATCGATGCGTTTAACAGCAGCTGCGGTGGAAACATGTTGTAATCTTTCAGGCTTCAGTCAGGAAAGCTGCTGGGTGATGTGAGGAAAGGTGACAGGAGAGAGAGAGAGAGACAGAGAGAGAAGATCAGAGAAAACTGAGAGAGAGAAATAAGGGATGACAATGAGAAATAGAGAGGGAGAGAGAGAGAGATCACAGGTACACAGAGGCAGATTGAGACACAAAAAGAGACAAGAGAGACAGACACTTAGAGAGAGTGAGAAAGACAGACATACACACGGGGAGACCGTCAGGGAAAGAATAAGAGACAGAGGGCCACGGAGGCAGAGTGAGACAGACTGACAGATAGACAGGGACAGACACAGAGAAAGACAAGAGAGCGGGTGAGACAGAGTAAGACAGACAGAGACAATGACGAAACCTGAGATACAGACCTTTACTGAGTGTTAAATGTATTTATTTTTGCTAATAATGTATATAAGTTTTTTGACATTAAAATACAAATAAAAATCGCAGAATGAATCTCAAAATCGAACGATTTAAAATAGTCATTAAAATAAGAAGCAAAGATCTGAGCTGCAGTTTGAGCGACGTCTCGTCGAGCGTCCACCCAACTCGATCCTCTGCCTGACGCTAACCCCGTCCCTGATGATCTTAAACAGGACGCTGTCTCCGTCCCGAGGGTTTGTTTAAATCACACTGAGCGAGCGAGTGGTCGTGGCATTGATCCGCCTCCGACATAAATCCGGCCTGTAAGAGTAGATTTCAAATATATTGATCACTTATACTCACATTTAGGGAGGTCTAGAAAGACAGGAAGTGTGTGTGGTTTGACCCGGTGAGCGTCTCCGAGAGGCCATGTAGTGAGTGTGTGGAGCGAGCAGGAAGCTCTATGGAAGAAGTTGTGATTTAAACAGCTTTAATGTGAGAATGGGGTTGTGATTTGTGATTAAAAAGTTAACTGCATGTCCGGTCCATATAGGAGACATGAGTTACTGTTAACTCTATTTCTCGAGGTCTTTTTAAACACTTTATTGAAGACGGTTAATGACACACTCCTCCGTCAGTGTGCGGCAGGTGTTCAGAGTGAGTTGACTGACGTCTGACCCTCATCAGGTTGGTGTTTATGACCACGTTGATGTTTGTCGGTGACCACATCAGTGTTAATACTGTACTGCGAATAAACAGTCACCGGGTCATGTCATGTACGTTTACCTGGTCTCTTTTCGATGATTAAAAGAAGAAAGAAGAAGATCATGATGCGATACTGTATGTCACATTATATGATAATAATAATAATAATGATGACAATGATAACTCGTATCAGTTTACAATTACATTTTGCACATTCTGTAAATCGTGTGTAATTTATCCATATATTTCTAATTGAAATTCTATTTTATTTAGTAATTTCTATAGATTTGTCTATTCCAACCCAAATTTTTATTTTATTTCTATTTAATTTTTATTGTAAATTCTCTATTTTCATTTTAGTGAAATCTTTCTATTCTATCTTTCCATTTTAGTTCATGGACAGTCGTATAAGCATTCCTCTGCATATAATACTGTGTGTGTGTGTACGGGTGTGTGTGTGTGCCTGACAAAAAAATATGTGATTTTTGTAATCTACATTACAGTCACCGGCCTTTCTTTTATTAGAGGGGTGCCAATACTTTGTGCAGAGCACCAGATGGACTTGAGTGCGTAACTGTGCACCTCCAAGCTAACATGACGTTACATTTCCGAGTTGATATCCGGTCTGCTGTAGAACGGTCTGAGCGAGCAGTGGCTGGAGATCTGCTTTATTTGGAAATGCGGATAAATTAATCTCGTTAGTGGCGTAAAGCCCAATTAAGACAATAATCAGATTAAAATAATACGCCCCAGGGTGACTCTCATCCTGTGACCGTGACGTCCTTGCGACTTGTTATGGAGTGACTCAAAAATAAATTGTTAAAACTATTTAGTCATGCAAATATGGACGGTTTATTATAAGAGGTAGGATGCGTGGCAGAGGAGGAAGCTAACTTTGTGTGTGCGTGCGCGTGTGTGTGCACGTGTGTGTGTGATGGCATAATGTGTCAGCCTGATTGCCATAATGCCGTATGACTTTCAATTCGATCAGCTCCTTTCACATGATTCAGCTGAGCTGACACACTTTCAGGGTAAATTATTATCACATGGCACAGGGAGGCTTCTCTTTATGGTGTGTTATGACCTCATCATAGTGCATTAAACGCTCCTTACTGGAGTAATGAACAGGACTGGGCTCGCACGTGAACAGCGGGATAAATTTTTGACAAGCGTGCTCGCTGGCGCATCTCGAAAAACCAAATGCTATTTTACTGCATATACAGTAGGCACGGGAATCACCGGGGGTTTGTCCGATCCGGTAACGCCGTGATTCCTCGGTTCGGACTCCATCTGTACTGCGATTCTGTTACAATCACGATTTTATCTGGTTTATTTTTTACAATTCTAAACAAACTTAGCAAATAATTAGCTTCTACACTGCTGCTTGTTAATGTGTGAATAGTTTATGGTAGAGCGCACCACCTGTAGGATTACAGAGGATCTGCAACATTTATTATAAATAAATAAATAAATAAATAAATAAAAAATATTTAGGAATCCTCATGCAACAAAAGAATCACAACATATCACTGAATCTATTTTTCCTCCCATCTGTACTAAAGGGGGGCGTCTTAAGATGAAAATTTGTATTGTGAAATTGTCCCATAGGAAATAATGTAAATGCAGATAATCCGTTTCAGCCGCCCAAAAATGTTACCAATAATACCAATTTCCAACTCTATAATCATATTTTTACATATAAAAACAATAAAATAATTTTGTAAAGACATGTAAATGATGTAAAATATAAAATAAATAGACATTAAACCTCACTTAAACGTTTTGATTTATGATTCTTTTTGGCACCGGCTACTATAAAAACCAAACTGAAAGCGACTCTGTTTTCTTCTTGCTACCGTCCTTAATAACATTCTTGGGACCCCGTGGTGCTACGTCTTCACTAAATCTTGCACAAAATGCTAAAAAACCCACAAAAAAAGTTAACTCGTTTCACTTTCCACTGACACAAACAAGTTTTGAACGTCTCCGGGAAATATGAGCATCTTAGCCAGCGTTTGGTTCGGTTCGTTCGCTCGTATGCCGAAACGCTGCCTACGCCAAGACAAATTTCTTGCATGTACAGTGGCGGTAAATAGATAGACAGTGTTGTTTTTGTGTTCTTTAAATGTAACTGCTGTGGTATAAAAACAATAAAACACACCAGGACATGATGTTATAGGAAAATAATCAACAAGGTTATAACCAGAGGTGGAAAGTAATGAATTACATTTACTCGCGTTACTGTAATTGAGTAGCTTTTTTGTGTATTTCTACTTTT
>JAQMYK010000018.1:1386485-1397665 GCA_030014345.1 Clarias buthupogon | reverse complement strand
ACAGCCTTCTTTTAAACTGTTTAAATGTTTTAAGTGTCTCATCACTGTACTGCAGTAGAGGTCAATCTGTTTTACACTTTCATTCACTAGAAATTTGATGCCGAGTCACGGTTTGGCTTGAGCACCCCTCATACAAAAACGTTTACAGTAGATGTGGCTAAATGTATAAAATCATATAGATTGCTGTTTTGCTCGCTGCACCGGTTGTGTAAATTAGCACATGTTTCCTGTTGTCAGGTTACAAAATATAATTGCTAGACACTTATTTCATAGATTCATACATGTTACTGTAGTAGACATACGCCCATGTTTCTCTTCAAGTAATTAGATTTCCTTGTAATTTGACTCTTTCCATCAGGCCAATTTTAAAAAATTTTATTGTGTTAATTTCTGCCACACTGGATCTCCTGGCATTAAATTGTTTTCCCAAATCACCTTTCAAACTTTGTCCAATCTCAGCAAGTTAAAATCTAAAAGTTACTGTGGTTATAGGTCCTGCTTAAGTAAGGGGCGGGGCCACAAAGTGTTGAATGTATGCCAATATATTAATTAATTAAATTCAAAAGTCAAATTCAAATGTGATTTTTCATGTACACAACTATACACAGTATGATATGCAGTGAAATGTCTATATGACTGTTTGTGACCTAAAAATGGAAAGATAAGATAGAATAGGAAGACAGACAAAACAATGTATATACGTACTGTCTCAATAATAATTAAAAATGAAAATTATTCACATTTCTTTATGAGTAATGATACTAAAATTGGTGTAAGGAAGCGCATGACCTGTAAAACAAATTGCTGCTTAAATTGGTTTTTGGTAAAAACGTAAAAAGCTGAAAATCTGTAACCATGTCAAATTTCATGTTGCAATAGTTAAATTTTTTTTTATTTTAGAATAATACACTTTTTCAGGTTTATATCTTTTCGTGTGAAATCTAAACTGGCTTCATCTGAATGACAATTAATCAATTAAAAATAATATATATATACTAATATATACATTTTCATATACTGTATATATATATATATATATACAGTATATGAAATGAAATTATGTGTGTGTGTGTGTGTGTGTGTGTGTCCATGTTTTATTGTCCATGTTTTAAAGTGCAAGTTGGTTCTCATTAATTAATCATTTTTTACACGTATGTGTTTTGATCTTTTTTGTCGTCTACCAGTCCCCTGCAGAAGCCAATGATTTCCTGTTCCTCCCTCAGAGAGCAGAATCTTAAAAACATTATCTACACACACTCATCATTCACAGCTGGGTAAAATTCGATTCTCTCTGAATAAAAACATGTCTCAGATTTGTAACAGTTGTTGAATTTCTCTTCACACAGATGTACACGCTAATAATTTGGAGGTCTTTTAAACAACAAAACCCTCGTCCAAGGTCTCCTCTAACATTTTCTTTGTTCAATTTATTCTGGGCATGAAACCTTGTGTACCACATATGAGAATGTGAAACCCTATTAAAGACAGAGATGTTCATATTGCACAGGCTGAGCCACCGAGTGGCTGCAGGAGGGGAGGATCACTATAATGCCTTATTCATCACCTCAGCTAGAGCTCACACGCACACACACAGAAAAGCACACACACTTGGTCATGCACATGTATGATCACACACATGCATACAGACAGGCGCATGTAGAAAAGCATTCCTCAAGCATTTGTAGCGTGAATTTTTTAAAATACCATCAAACAAATAATAATTATTGTGTTGCTCATTTTATCCCTGAGGATTAAGATTGTGAGATTTATTAGGAAAAGCTTATAATATAATTATCAAACGGTGTGCCATAGCTCACACTATCCTCTGGACCCAAAGTGTTCACGCTTCTCCACAATTGATTGTCTGTCTAGAAAATTAAACCTGCGTAAATAATGTTTCGATTCTCATGTCTTTCCTCAGATTAATAGTACCGTATGTACACCTGATAAAGTCTAGATAATAAAACTAAACAACGCACCACTGTTTTACATTAGAACTTGGACTTTGTGACTGCAATTAGCAAAAGCAAAAGCAAAATTACACTGTCGAGTTCATGACAGAAGCAAATTAGAGCGAGATGTTTATACCACGTTGGCCAAAGGACATTATTTAAGTGTTTCATGTATTTAATTTGTTAAGATTGTATTTTTAAAAAAAAAGATGAATGTGTTTACAATACGTAAGTACACCATTTGACCTTCAGCTAACTAAAACGGAGATGCATCCTTGTTATGCTATTCAGCTGATGGAAAAAAAATGAATATATGCTGTAAAGGACGAATGCTTTGAAAAAAATATATATATAATTATTATAATTATATTTATATATATATATATATAATAATTATTATATATATAGTTTTTTAATTCATACAAAAAAAATGCAAAGTAAGCGAACAGAAGAAAAATAAATATTTGGTGTTACTACCCTTTGGCTTCAAACCAGCATCAATTCTTACACCTAACAGTTAAGGTTGTAGGTTTGAGCCCCAGCAGAACCAAGTCACCACCACTGAGCTTTTGAACGAGGCCCTTAATGCTATCCACACCAGGGGTGCTGTATCCTGTGCTCTGACCCCAGCTTTCTAACTGGGATATGCAAAAAAATATATAAAAATTATATATATAATAATTTCACTGCACTGTAAGGTCCATTACATGCGACAAATAATGATGATCAGTTTTATACTGTATGTAGTCAAATTCTGCTACCAAGGTACCATGATACCATGTAGTTATACAGCATCACCAATGATTCTTCCAGGCAATGATTTCGGAGCAGAATGGGGTTACAAGACGTGTCTCAAGCTATTTTGAAGAAGCACAAAGAAGCAGGGAATGTTAATGACCGTAGACCAGGGAAACTGAAATAAACCTCAATTCTACATGTTTTGGAGTTAGTTTATGGGTCATGTGGAACAGGTTGAAAATCAAGAGAAAGATTATACTAAAATCAACCATAGGCAACAACGTATGATAATTTTTTTGGTCAAATTTGCAAACGGAGATCCACTTTATCATCTTCATTAATAACTTAGCACGCCCTGTTTTACCACATGTTCCATTACCAAATCTTTCTGACATCATAAATAGGCACAGATGAATCCATTTTTTCTTTACATTTTATGTACACAGTACAAACCTTTTCTTATATATTTTTTTGTCTATTTATTTTTACACTATATTCATCTGAAAGCTGATGCGTCCTTTGAGAATACGTGCTGCACTTTCCAAAGGTCTTCCTGTATCTTAATGTAAGTGGATGAGCTCCAGATGCGAAACAAACCTTCTTCAGGCTCATTATATGAGTAATGAGGTGCTACACCACAGCCTTGACCGAGCTCACTGCTCTGCTTGCATCGCAGATGCACACACACTCACACACTCACACTCTGGTCTGACATGCAGTGCATCATCGGCCAAACACAAACAGTGTCCGGCGTATCCGATGGTCTCTACTGCACAGAAACGGGCTGTGACAGAGCAGAGGGCAGATTCTAACTGAAGGAAAAACTTAAAATAACTTCAAATGTCAATCTGTCTTGTCCCAGCTAGCCGGCTAATTAGGACTTTAAGTTAGCTAGTTATTTTCTGTTAATTTATGTTGTGTTCAGTGGCGGCTGGTGCAAAATGTTATAACATGAGCTTAATTAGAAGATCAGGTCGATCTGGTCCAAGCTCTTTATTTTTTTTCTGTCTTCATCCGATCGCCTTGTCACGGGGTACTTTAGCAAAGAAATTACAGAATTTCCTCGCATATTTAGCTGCTTCCATGTCAATCACTATGCAATACATTAACTAACAATCTGCTGATCGTTAATAAGACTCGTTGAGAATCCAAGCACATGAGCCCAAATATTTAAAAACAATATTGACTCGCTAAGAACAAAAGTGGGAGGGTTCGTGGCGCACAGTGCCGCGCCCCAAGGATGATTTGAAAAAAATCCAATTAGAGCTCAGCCTCAAAGGTTGTAAGGTCCATTACATGCGACAAATAATGATGATCAGTTTTATATGTAGTCAAACTCTGCTACCAAGGTGAGGAATGACACTCAAATGAAAATATTTTTCACAACCTCACCTTGGTAGCAGAGTTTGACTACATATAAAACCGATCATCATTATTTGTCGCAGGTAATGGACCTCAAATCACATGCTTTTTAAAAATTTATGTGCCTACAGTGATGGGAAGTTTGAATCATTTTAGTGACTCGGTTCTTTGAATCTCGTTCATCAAAATTAACTAATCTTTTTTTGAGTCATTCAGTTCATTTCGTTCTTTTGATCAGAAATAAAATAAACTTTTGCGTTTTCAATAAAAATACGTCTACATACACAAATTTTGACTATAGTTCCAGTAATTCAAATATTACAATGCAGCTAAGGACATATTATAATAAACAGAATGAGTAGCTCACCTCTCATATCTTCCAGTCCGAGTCGTTCATTCTTTTGAATCTATTACACCGCATAGCGTCTATGGGAGTCACGTGACAAGAGACTGAACGACTTGCAGTAGACGAGTCATTCAGAACGAATCGCTCAATTCTGTTTCCTGTACATAAAAAAACGCACCCCTGCCCCTTGCTCCTACTGGGTATCACCAGGTCAAATTAAATTCTTATTGACGTTAAGCAGAATTTCTTTTCTTCACCTTGTTGTGTCACTTGCCCCACCCACTTGACATCACATGGCTGGCAATGTGTTCTCAGGATAAATCAGTTTCAGACTGTTTCCCATCACAGACAATAAAAATAGTCAAGCGAGCCTCGAGCAACATTTCAACTTGTGATACGACACAGAAATCCGTAGAACACCGAGGCGATAGACATCACAGGAACGCCAGTGTGTTTCTGTGTGCAAAGTGAGCTGTGTGTTCTGACACACTGCACCCTGACAGCTACCACACACACACACACGCGCATACACACACACACACACGCGCGCATACACACACACGCGCATACACAGTGCAATTTCCACCTGATTAGAACAATGACAGAGCAAACAGCGAAAACATTTTCATTCCCCTGAGGCACGCAATCATGTCTGAAACTGAAATATCCAAAACAAACAAATAGCAGGAATCTCAAACGCTTCACATCATCAGCGGGGCCTTGTGTGGTGTTCAGGACGAATTCAGCATTCAGATGGAAGCATGCTAGAACGTAAAGAGCGTCTCTCCCACACACACACACACACATGCGTGTCTTCCATTACTCAGAAATAAATAAGGGGTACAAGGACGAACATGGCTGCCAAACCCGTGGCTTCAGATAATCACGTTACAGTGAGGGTTTAATATTTTTATTATAACACATCATTAATTAGCGCACACCTCTAGACGTGAAATAAGTCTTAAATAAAATCAGAACATGGGGTTAAAGCTGGAGCGGCTGATCCATAAACATAAAACGTGTCATGGATAAACAGAGGCGCCTCAAACGGCGTTAATTAAAATGTGTTCCGAGGAGAGGAGCAAATCATCACCATGAAGACTCCATCCTCACAAAGTGTACAGTAGCTGCGAAGAAATAAGGATGTGAAATAAATGCAGGTTTAAATGATAAGTATAAGGTTTAAAGCTGTGATATGAGAATAAAACTCTTTTTTTGACATTTGCAAAGAGGTTCTGCTCGCCGTGTCGCGTTTAATCTGCTAGAAATATAACAGAAGAAGGAGTGTTTTTCCCCAATGTTGAGGTCAAGCTAGGCTTTCCTGTCAAATCTTTCCTGATCAATCCCGCCTTCTGAAATATGATTGGTTGCAAAAATTCGGATGTGTCTGTGGTTGGTTAGATGCTTTACTGCGTGTGAAATGTGAGCCAATCAAAGCTCCCGTCTCAGCCAGAGACCCAGTGGATGAATGTAAAGAAACGTAGAAGAAGGAGAACAGAAACATAATTTCCTTCCTGAAAACTTGTCACGTCGTCTGATGTTTCTCCTACGTGGGGCAAACATACGCAGAAAGAATATATTTATTCTGACAAGAGAAAAACAATCAGATTGAGTGTTTACATGAATAATATTTACTTAATGAACAGATTATTATTATTAAAAGGTTTACTCCCGCCTCTCATTGCCCTCGAACAAACTGTTCCCACAGAGGGGGGGGGGGGGGTCACATGATGCAGGTTTATTCTGATTGGATGATTATTCTCATTATTAGTGGAATATTAGTGTCTGTGCAAACTCAACTAGTGTGTGTGGTGCTATTGTAGGAAAGTACTGAATGATGGAGATGTTTACACACTTTTTACGAAGTTTACAATTCCTCCTTTACATGACAAGTTGTGGCTTTTTTTTTCTCTTCTGGCTGGAGATTGAATGACTTTTTATTTCCTGCTGTAATTTACAGTAAGAGAGAACAGGAAATGACTTGTTTAATCATATATGTTAAATGTAACCTTAAACACATAAAAAGTAATGGTTCTGTAAAGCATTTAGGAATGTACTGTTATAGAAAAATAATTAACGTTGAGGAGCCTCGTCACCTTCTGGCCAATCAGAATCCAGAAACGTAGCAAGAGTGAAAGTGTGTGCATGTGTTCATGTGTGCCCGTGTGCATGTGTGTGTGTGTGCGTGTGTGTGTGTGTGTGTGTGATTGCTGAAGATGATTCATATCTGTACATGTGGTCCAGCGCTGGTCTCTGTGTGTGCAGTACAGCGCTGCCTCAGTGTGAGCACAGATGCACATCGCAAACCCGCAGACACATCATGATGGAGGGAGGCTTGTCAGGCCACAGCATAACATTCCCAATAAACACAAACTTTTTGCACATTATGCACAAAATCACTGACTTTGCACAATAATATGCACAGGAGCTTTGAACTATTTTTGTTTGTTGTTTATTCTGATTACGGTACGGGACGGACATGAAAGCTATATGAGCATGCCGGGGGGTCATCATTGTGGTAGGGCAGAGTTTAGATTTTGTTCAGAAGATGTTGATTAGTTTTCTGTAACAGCAGCTCTGAAGCTGCAGTGCAGGGTTTTACTAGGAATCCACAAATTTTCGTATTTTCGCAATCGAATCTTTCACATCTTCACAAATTTTGGTCCGCTCTTCTTTGCAGAATTGTTTTAATTCAGCCACATTGGATGGTTTCCGAGCATGAACGGCCTGGTTAAGGTCATGCCACAGCATCACAATCAGATGTAAGTCTAGACCTTTTTTATGTCACTCCAAAACCTTTTTTTCTCCCATTTAACTGTGATAATTATGCAAAAAAACTAAAAACAAGAATTTTTTCATGGCGCTGTGCAGTAGCTTTTATCTGTGCATGTGATTCCACCAGTTGAAAAATCGAGCATCCATCTGTTTCCTCTCACGTGGGAAATCAGCTCGTTATACCACCTTAGACTGACGCACCGTGTTTTTCGGGGGGGGGGTTACGTAATGATGAGGGCCAGTGGTGCTTGTCTGCGTGAATAACGAGGCCCGGAGACGCAGCTTGCTCGCACCGAGACTAACGGACGAGCCGTGCAATCAAACACGCATTCATTTTGTTCCTCCAGCTCAGGAGAGGAAGAAGAAAAAGAAGAAGAAGAAGGTGCAATCTTCCACCACATCCGTGCACACGAGCCTGATGCCGAGCTTCATATGCAAATGAGGGCCTGAATCTGAATATTGATTGGAGATCAGGGCTGGAGGAGATCGCCAAGGCTTGGCAGGGGGTTTTCCTCCAATCACAAAAGACGGTGATGAACTGAGAGTTGTGTTCTGAATTATAGCGCTCATCCCTTCATCATGCTCCGGCGAGAAGGTCCCGTGTCGAGTTTCAGTCGAGCCTTTTAAAAAAGGAACTCTTCATATTCTTGATTGCTGAGGTTAAGCTTTAGGTGTACTGTATGTATGTAGCATAGCATCAGAGAGCTGCGTCCATAATGACGGTCCTCCAAAAAATAACAAAATCTTGAACCCTCGATTTCTCCTTCAGCACCTTCACACGTTTTTTTTTTTTTCCTCCGCTCCCTCTGTGCCGCCATCGACTCTAATGAAGGCTGTAAAACCTCCTCGGGTTGCGTGTATACCTCGCTCAAACAAGCCCCCAGTATTTTCATGTTCTGGAACACGTTTGTGGGTTTTTTTGCCATGATGGAGAAATTTAATAAGCTGCCTTTTGTTTTTTCGCCTCCCTCCCACCTGGTTTATTTTTCCTTTTCTGTACATCTGTACAGCAGCCCGAAATGAAAAATCCGTGGAGAGTCAGTTATGCGATTGCATGAATTCCCTTTATATCGCGGCGGGAGGGGTTTATTAATCCCTCCATCCCTGGCTGACGTCCATACTGTACCGCAATTAACTTTCTATAGGATCCAGAGTGGAATATTTAGGCTTTAGTGTACGGAGGCGGCAAGACAAACACAAGAGAGATTGTAATATGAGGTTGTAATTATAATTTAAATAAATGTGTAACACCAGAGGAATGAAAGGAACGCTCGCTGCTGTTTTGTGTCAGATTTACAGTGGTAATGTTTCCCTTGGACGTTGCATTGTGTTCCTGATTAGCTGGTGCTACAATGAATACTAACTTTACGCAGTTATGATGTTACTTAAGTGTCTCTGGTGTGACCAGAATTTAATCTGGAGGAATGAACCACTCTGTGGTGTGCTGCTGTAGGGAAGCAATCAATAACATGCTGGAGTGACGAAACAGAATGACTGTTCGTACTCTAAAACTGTGCTAGATAGTGACCATATTTATAGTTTTTATAGTTTTTATTTATAGTTTTCACTTGTGCTATAGCAGCTGTTTTAAAAAGCGTAAACTCATCTGTCCATAAAGTTCCAGCTTCACCTCTGACTGTTACCGACACTGGAGACTCCTTCCATTAACATTAAATAAAGTTCCCTTTACAGAAATGAACTATGGCTTAATGTCAAGCGTCTGCTGTGAATGAGCCGTAACCATGGAAACCATCAGGTATCAGAACAAACGCATTATTAAAAGAGATCTATTTTTACCCACGGCTCTGAGTAAAACTCAAAACCTGCTCTTTCAGGAGTCATGAATAGTTGATAAGTCTAAAGTAAAGAGGTCTAACGCTCATCTTAATGTTTCAGCGTGTCTGCGGTTTGACATCCTCTTCTTTCGTAATATTTTGTCTGAAAGGATTTTGACATTGTTAAGTTGAATAGCTTTCAGTGTGTGTGGGTAGTTTCCTTTCTCGCAGGTTAACACGCTGCAGTCTGAGAGAGAGACAGCCCGAGTGACGACGCGGTATCCGAGTGAAAGAGCTCGATGACTAAACACCGTCACTTATTCACAAAAATTCCCCTGAGAGACAGACGCAGACGGGAAACCTTTCGCCGCTTTTGATGAAGGTCAAGTTGGGTTTTTTATTGTTATTATTAGTCTTAAAATATCTTCTCACGATAATTGTCAAATCTTTTATGGCGGAATTCGTAGTATATTGTCTTTATCTGAATTATATGATTAAAAAGATGCTTATTTACATATTTATTTCAATGCAACGTTACAGAAATAATAAAAAATGACTTAATGCTGAGGGTAGAATGTGACACAGTTAAATAATTAAATAATTGAAAGTAGAATTAATTCATCAAATTAATGTTATAAATAATTTAAGTATAAATTAATCATAAATAATTAAGATTTGAAATTGACACCTAAATATTTACAGTTTATTGAGTTAATTGCTGTTTGAAAGCTTGATTTGATTATTTGGTTCATTAATTTTTTTTTTATCATGTTCAATAAATAAATCATAAAATGTTCAATAAAAAAAATCGCTACAGTAGCATTTATTTAAATGCTTTTAAATATTTAAATGTCAATTTTAAATTATAATTATTTGGTTGACAGATTTAATCAATTTATTCAACTTAATTATTTGCCTATCTATTTATTTACTTATTTAGACTGGTCTACACTTTTTAAATGTAGGAAACAAGTTGAAAAAAAGAATGAACTGTTTAAATGCTATATTTTATTTGTAGTGTAGCATAAATTATAATGATCACCAGCAAGCTTTTTTATCTTTGTGCATTTTTTTCACACGAACAAGTTCATTTAAAATCTAGGCCATCATACATTTTCCTGCCTTGACACTGACCGTGAGAATCTAAAACCCCTAGTTCTGTATAAAGCATGCATTCAAAGTTCAGCTGAGACTCATATGAAGCTTCTGCTGTCCCACTAAACTAAATCAATTCAGTTCTTTCAAAGTTACACCGTATTTTTCACTTTTTTCTATTTTCTGGTTAGCCAGACGGCTATACTGCTAGTTCTTGGTTTACCTTACGAAGGGCGGTCATAAACTTGTTATTATTGCTAACAAAAATAATGTAATGAAAATTAATGTTCCTCGTGAGCTTAGTCCTTCTCTACATCTTTTCCACCTAAGGCGACACACGTCTTTTTGACTCTTGATGAAAAGTTCCACCTTGGTTTTGAGCCTCTAGCGGAACTATACCATGGATTTTTTAAACAAGAAGAAATGTTCATTAACATACTGATTTCCAGACACAAATATTTTCAGTTTTTCTATATGATAATATGAATTTTATGACCACAACCGTGTTGTGTTGCACAGTTATACGCATGTGCATTTAAGCTACACCACAGCTGCCCAGGAGCGCAGAAAACAAAACATGCAATGCAGCGTAATTGCCATTTAACTCAATTGCTATTTTTTATAATTTTTCATAATCGATCACTTGAAATGTTCAGGAAATTGACTAGAATTGATGATTGTCCTGTTAATACTATTAAGAAAGAAAAGCTTGTGGGTTTGTGTGCATTCCTCATGTGTTCTGGAAATTCTGGGCAGTTTGTCTGTTTATAAGTTTTTACATACTGTACATTCCTTTTTCAATTCAGTGTAATCAGGATACCATTATCGATCATGACTTTTGAGTACCGTTACACCCTGATATACTGTACAGTATTTATAAAACTTTGTCATTGCCTGTGTATAAATATTTGCATGAACATCTTGCTAGCTGATTGAAACTCTAATACATTATTATATTTAGAAATTGCTTTGGATTAGAGCTGGGCGATTTGGCCTAAAATCTCGATTAATTGAACATTTTAACTCGATTACGATTAATGAACCATTATTTATTTTTTATTTTTTTTTGCCCTCATAGTTCACTGACAAGTTTTGTACAGTAAATATGCTCACATATTACAAGTGAGAGATTTTTGA
>JAQMYK010000018.1:1367892-1380222 GCA_030014345.1 Clarias buthupogon | reverse complement strand
TGAGTGTGTGAGTGTGTGAGTGTGTGAGTGTGTGAGTGTGTGAGTGTGTGAGTGAGTGAGTGAGTGAGTGAGTGAGTGAGTGAGTGAGTGTGTGAGTGAGTGAGTGAGTGAGAGTGTGAGTGAGTGTGTGTGCGTTCCTCTTCATCACGGGTTTTAGCAGCTTCTCCTTTTTTGCTTTTGTTTTGAATCTGTTTTGATTTTTCAGCCTTTTCTCTTTGAAATTCTTTAGATTTTTTCCCCTATTTTTTTTATATTTGTCTGCATTTTGTCTTTTTTCTGTTTCTTTGTCTTTATTTTATCTTTTTCAGATTTATTTCTTTCTTCCATTTTTCTTCTTCATTATTTTTAATATTGAAAATCATTCATTATAAATGATTTGTTTTCATTTAAATAAATCACTGATTATAAATTAATAAATTATGTATAATAAATTATTATAAATTCATAATTTTTAATTCCTTTCCTTTGCATCGGACTTTTTTCTTTTCACGTCTCTGTTCCTGTTTAGCGTGTAAAACAAGATTATGAGATTATTACAGCACTGCATAGCATAACATTAATGAGCGTCGCATAGCAAGATAATTCACACCATACTATGGCCTAAACTCTGAGCATGAGCTAGCAAGTTAACTTTTAATAGCGTTGAATAACACTGTTTTAAGAGAGTGTGCTTTTTTGGTTTGACAGGAAAGCTTATTAATCTGTTTCCTGTGATGTCACTGTGTGGCCACACCTCTCTATTTACAATCAAAAGCCTCTGGAATTTTATTCTTTCTGGAGTTTCGCTAACATCACCTCCATATATCATGCTAACATCATGTTAACATCACACCATCCATCACACTAACCTCATGCTAACATAACGCTACATTATGGCGTACATCATGCTAACGTTACGCTACATCAGACCGTACAATATGCTAACATCACGGCGTACATCACTTCACTTTCCTGAGCATTCTTTTTCTCTTCCTCTGATTTTCTCCTTTACTTCATTTTTTTTTTTACTTCTCGCTTCTTTAAACATCATGTTCTTTTTTTCTTTTCCTTCATGCTCTCTTTATTATTTTCATTATTTTTAAGTTATTTTCTTCCTTTATTACTGTTTGCCTGTTTTCTATTTCATTTCCATTTTTCTCTTCTTTTTACATTATTTCTTCCCTTTTAATTTCTTTTGTCTAATTGTTTTTCCAAATTTTCTCTTTTTATTTCACTTTTTTTCTCTGTATTGATTATTTAAAAATATTCAGGCTTCATGAATAATGTAAAATTGTCCTGTAGTGTAATGTGTATGTGTGCGCGTGTGTGTGCGCGCGTGTGCACGCGTGTGCGCGTGTGCGCGTGTGTGTGCGTGTGTGCGTGTGTGTGTTCTCACTCCTGCAGTATTATTTATGCTAATCACAGAAACCTCAGAATGCAGTGAATCATTTTTACATCGAGTGTGTAAGAGGAGACATTTTGCATTGGGAGAATGTGAAAAAAATCTGTTTGATATTCGTGTGTGAGAGTGTGTGAGAGTGTGTGAGAGTGTGTGAGAGTGTGTGAGAGTGTGTGTGTGTGACAGGGAAAGGGAGAGAAGTGAAGCACAATTAATGAATCAGCTTTGGCCTGAGGAAATCAGTAACTGATCTCTCTGGTGTTTTGGTGTTTTGTTCTGGACGACTGCCAGGACCACTGAATCTTTCTCTCTCTCACTCACACACACACACACACACACACACACACACACTGCTGAAAAACTTCATACTTTACCCCCCACTCGTTTATCTACGTCGCTAGTTCTGTCGCTTTGGTGGAGTAGGTAAAACTGAAATGTAGATTTGCTTCTAACTCAAAATTTGGTCAAATTTTGTTGAAATAATTACACATTTTTTGTTCTGTGCAGAGGTGACTCACTTCTTTGTTTATTCACAAATTTCATATGTTTATCGACATTTGTTCATGATTCAAGGATTTAATATTCAGTGGCTACGGAATATTAATATGTTCAGGACAGAGTTTTGTCAGGGCGGTTTGTTGTAATATTTTTTTCCTGCCACACTTCCGGTTGTATGAGGTCACATGGTACAACGTGTGTATACTCATTGGTCAAAGAGTAAAAAACTTTGATCTTCGTATTTATATTACTTTATTTTCTAGAGATTTTATTGATTTATCATTAACTGATTAATGGATGCAAATGCTTAAACTAAATAAGAATTTCTTCAGTGGTAAGTTTGTTTTGCACCATATTTCTCCCTAGCTCACATATACGTACATTAACTTGTTCATCTTAAGAGGAAGCAAAAACATGAACCAAGAAAAAAAAAATTGCATTTAGTTCCTATTAATTATTATTCATTAATTGATTGTTGACTGTTAAAATGTTCAAATAATGGTTAAGAATTTTTTTCCAATTTGTAAAATCAAGAGAACAAAAACAAGGAAGTATTTAAAAATATGTTAGTTTTCTGCGTAATCCTATCACAGTCCTCTCATTTCCTTGGAAAGTTTTTGAACCACGAAAGGAAAATGATCCTGATTATTCTTTTCCTTCATGATGGACAAAAATGGGGAGGAGGAACATCTGACTTAATGAACACTCAATCCAAGTGTCCAACACTCAATCCAAGACAGAAGGCCAATGTAGGGTTAAAAATATATATTTTTATTACTAGTAGTATTTAGTTTTTTTTTTTTTCCCCCCCATGACACGTTGTTCATGCTGTACACTCTGGCTTTGTACTGCTCCGAGGAGATCGTAGGGTGTGTGTGTGTGTCTGAGAGTTCGGGCGTTGGCTGTTTTGCATACGTTGTGTGTTTTGAAAGTCAAATGAAAGAGTGAAGTTTATTCTAATGTACACGGTCTAATCTACAGCACCATGCGAAAGTCACTCACTTTTTTAACCATATTATGTCCCTGGGGTTAATTTCATATCTTCTCTTTTATCAGGAGTTAATTTTAGATTTTCAGACTTTTGTATCTGTAAAAAAAAAAAAAAAAAAAGGCTGGCTGTTGAGTAATGGAGCGCTTCTCAGCCGGACCCATAGCAAAATCTTGTTGCTCAGAATGAGTTTTTCCTTGTCTCATGAGGCTTAATTGAGCTGTCTCATTACAAGCTCGACTTTGTCTTTTCTTTTTCTCCTTAACCCCACTTAGGAGAAACAAAGAGACATACCTAAGACATAAAGCGAGACATACTTTTGAGAAACATTTAAAAAATCTGAGATGTACATTTGAGGGAGAAGCAAATGAGCTTTTAGTACTTTATTGGTAATGACATTTGTACAGAATGTAAAGTAAGTTTGCCATTTTCCAGTTTAATTTTAATAAATTCATTCATTAACACATTTGTAAAAGGTTAGCCATGTTGATCAACTAGGGACACCTGGGTGTACTGTACGATAATATAAATGGTGGTTGGATTTTTAAAAAATAAACAAGCTAGATTTTGAAATAAAACATTGATCTATTACAAAGCAATTTTGTAATTGACTTTAGTTGTTACTAACCCACATATCTCCATTTTAGAGATCCAACCTACTAACCCTCCCCTCCATCTACCTGTAGATGTAAGAGTAAGATGAAGTATTAAAAAAGTACTAAACACTCTTTAGTGTAGATGGCACTGTTTGTCAGAGAACCCTAGCCCTTAAACCAAAAGCATTTTTAGCCATTCTTTGCATTATGTTTTAATAAATATACTGTATATGAGTCAGGATTGTGCAATATAGAGTGAAATTCTTTCAGCAGAATATATTCTTCAATATAAAGAACTTACTTTTATTTAATTTTAACTAACTATACACACATGACTAAGCAAAGATTTTTTTAAGAGGATCATATCAGAACATATCAGAAAACCCAAATTCACAGTTTACAAGTACTGTATACTTTATGTTTGGGAAACACTGCTTTGGGGAAACAAAAAATATGTGAGTCGCAAACAAGACAAATATGAATCTCTGGGATTTAGAGGTAATGAGCCATATTTGAGAGACGTATCAGAAGATTGAGAAAACGGCCTAAGTCTCATTCAAGTCTCAAAGACAGCTAATTTCTGTCTGTCAAGGAAGAGATTAACATGAGATCTCATCTTGGAGTTGCTTGGCTATGGAGATGAGCTTCTTATTTCAGGGATCAAAGTTTGCACTCGTTCTTTGTGATGCTCTGTCGTTCCTGTGAGGAGTGAAATTATCAGCTTTATTTCTAAGGCTGAGATTCACACCTCCATCACACTATCACTCCATCACACTATCAGTCTATCATCACATTACTTCATATTATAATACATGAGAAAAATGACAAGTGGGGGCTTTTTTTTTTTTTTTTTTTTTAAATATATCAATCTCTCTCTATATCGTTTCTTACAGCGCCTATTCTTTTACTTTCTCTCTGGAAGTAGCTTTCTTTTTTTTCTATTTCTCTCTCCCTCACTCTCCCTGTAGAGAGCTATGTATTTGTCTCTCTATTTCTCTCTCTGTATGTGTCTCTTCCTCTCTCTCTCTCTCTCTCTCTCTCTCTCTCACTCCCACGCTTGGTGCAGGATAAGTTGACTCATAAAATTGAGTGGGTGGCAAATGTGCAGCTTTTTTCAATATTAAACACACACACATATATACACACGCACACACACACCATTTAATTTGTAATGCTTTATTTGATTGACTGTCAGCAAGCAATTTTTGCCATAATATGAGCTGTAACACAAAATATTTCTCTTAGAGTGTCTTTCAAAACTACTGGATAAACTAAATTTTTTTTTTTTTAATGAGGTCCTTTAATTCACAAAAATAAAAGTACTTTACTACATAAAAAATTGCATAAAAATAAAATCTTTTTTAAAAACATATCTCGCTTCAGAAACAATGTAGATCATTTATGTAAGATGGCTGTTATTATCTGCAGTGGAAATAATCTTGCCCGAATATTCAGTCTAAGGGTCCCGATAATTTTTAATCTAGTGTATCAGTGAATAAGAATGACACTACAGGGGAATTTTTTAAAATCTTATTTTATTATTCTTTCAATTTGGTCTTTTTCAATACAGTAATTTGAAAAACTAACAAACTGAAGTTGACTAGCATGCTAATGTGCCGAGTTGACTCTAACGCTGTGCTGTGAGTTGACTAGCATACATATGTACTGTGAGTTGACTAGCGTGCTAATGTACTGTAACTTGACTAGCGTGCTAATATACTATAAGTTGACTAGCATGCTAATGTGTTGTGCCTTAATGTGTGGTAATATGCTGTAAGTTGACTAGCATGCTTATATATCCCGAGTTGACTAGTGTGCTAATATAGCTACTGTGTTTTTATTAAAGCAAACATTTAGCTTTGCACAATATCATGCTTTTATTATTTTAAAAGAGGTTCATTTGCAACCAAAATATGTGCATAAAATTAATTGGAAATCACAACAGCATAAACTTTGAACACTACATTTACAGTATGCTGCCAATCTCACCACAACCTGAACTTAACTGATGATGTGTGTCATTTAGTGTAATTGAGTTGCTTTTGGATCAGCAGTGTGTTTGCGGTTCCCTGTGGAAGTTTGTTTCTTTCTCTCCAGTCCTTAAGTGATTGATTGGAACTCTTGATTGGCCTGCATGAAGTTCTCCACAGTCCCTCTCCTCATGTTTGTGACCCCAATCAGGACCCGATTGAAAGCAGAAACAGCGAACAGTGTGAACATCGATCCAAGAAACAGCGTGTGATCCTCAGTAAGCTTTAAGAATCTGCAGGTTTTAATTTACAAACAATTTAATTAATCCACCTTTAAAGTTACCAGAGAGTTAATATGATGACGTTTAGAGTGCTTGATATTAAGTCGTTTGAGTACTTCATTTAAATTATACATTAGATTTGCTCACAGATTAATTCAGTCACACAGTTTGTACAATATTTGTCCAGCAGTCATTCAACTCATCTGATAAATGAACAACTCCATAATGAATCTCATCCATAACAGAAGTGATTCACTGAATCAAAGCAGGTTCTTCATACATGCAACTGGATATATGATGTATGCAGTTTGCACATGGTTAAGAAACAAGCAAATTATTATGTAATTACGTAATGGTCAATGGATTCGCTGTCTCAAACACTGAGAATGAAGTGCATCTCTGTTATTGTGCGAAGATTCACACATTCAAACAATGGCAGAGGAGCAAATATTGGTCATGATCAAATAAAGATTCACTGACTTGTGCACTGAGAGGCGCGTTCGTCTAAGTCATGACTGAAAAGATTCATTGACTTGATATAGGAGTGAATCTAGGTCCTGAAAAAAAGTTTCACTACCTCAAACACTGATGAGGGAAGCTCTGCCCTGACTAGATAATCCCCCGATTCAAATAGTAATTGAAGGATAATTAATTCACCGATTCAAACAATGATAGAGACGAATCTATGTCTTGAGATAAAGATTTGCTGATTCAAATACTGAGAGATGAGAGAACCTTAGCCATGAACAAATGATTCAATAACTCAAACACTGATAGAAGAATGCCTCTCTGTCATGAACAAATGAATCGACATGTCACATAGTGATAGATGTATGTCACTATGTATAGACAGAAAGATTCACTAATTCATACTCTGAGAGATGAATGAATCTTAGCCATGACCAAATGATTCACCAAATCAAATAGTAATAGAGGAGTGACTGTAGGTCTTAAAAAAAAAACAGACAACACTGATTCAGACACAGAGAAAGGAGTAACTTCCAGCCATGAACGAATAATTCACTGATTTAAACACTGATCGAGGAATAATCTCAGCCAAGAATGAAAGATTCAACTTAAATAGTGACGAAGATATGAATCTGGGTCTTGAAAGAAAGGATTCCTGAGTTAAATAGTAATAAAAGGAGAGAAGCTCAGCCATCACAGAAAGATTCACTGACTCATCCAGGTATAGAGGAATGAATCTAAGCCATAAATGAATGAATGTAATGGTGATAAATGAGTGAATCTATAACGTAAGATTCACTCATTTGAATCCTGGTAGATGAGCAAATCTTTGCCATAAACAAATGTTTCACTGGACTATATAGTAATAAAGGAGTGAACCTACTGTAGGTCTTGAAAGAAAATATTCACTTATTCCGACACTAAGAATGGAGGGAGCAATGGCAGATCGATATACTGACTCAAGGATCACCCACTTGATTCACCATACATGCATCGTCAGATATGACTCACACATACCTTTAATGTTTAAAAATCTATATTATATAAATGTAAATGTGTGGAAACAACAAGTTTCGATTTTCTGGGTTGCAACAAAACGAAAGGAGTGCATTTCAGCAACATACTGATTTGTTCTTTATACTGACTCGTTCAAAAGACTGAATCGTTATACATTGGTCATGAATAACCATGTCTGTTAAACAACATATTATGCTTATGTATGCAAAAAAATCCATTTAAATAATTTAAAAAAACTAAGAATAAAACACGCTTATGCATCTGTAGAGTAGGAAAAAAAATCTGCGCTGCGTCAGTCTGTGCTGTAAAGTTGATGACTGAATTTTATTGGTTAACGTGTCGAGAGATTTCTTGATTCCACTCCGGGTTTCCCACTTCCCGGAGTGCTGAATGAGGATATTAGTGAGGCTAGCGTTTGCATCAAATATTTATAAGCTGCCCTTCTTTTCCGGAGGGTTTGCTTCACTAGTCACTCACTCAGAACTATTTGTTCAGAGAGAGAGCGCAGACAAGGGCTTGGGATTAAAGTGAAAATAAAAAGGTTCTCCAAAGAAGCGAATGAAACCTTAATACAGTACCTATTGTGTATTACTTAGCTGTTCAGCTAAGACAACAGTGAGGAATTCAAATCCTGCCTTTTTATAGTTTGAGATAATTAATTGAAAGACAAGATTTGAAGCTGGTCAAAATAAATCATACAACATCATCACCCTGAGAAAATATTTGCTGATAAATAACACCACTTTCTGTGATTTTACCCAGCAGTTGCTTGGAAACTATGCTAGCTAGCTAAGCTTAACTTGCTATTCATGAAAGCTTTCAGTATGCAAACAGAAAGATGTTTAAGAAAATTACTTTTATCCAAATAACAGAACATAATGTCATAGATATCAGCTGCTGTTGTGTATTTATTTTCTGAAAGAGAAATTTTAGGCTAAAATATGTTTCCAGTGTTAGCATAGTTTGTGATAATGGTGACGCTAATCTGATAACTAGCAAGCTCCTGAGTTATTTCTTCATCTTGTACCATAGAAAATAGGAACCAGTAAATGTCATTAATAGTAGTGTAATTAATAATGGTGTGTGTGTGTGTGTGTGTGTGTGTGTGTGTGTGAGGTCGCGATAATTTTTTTAGCCTTTATTATACACTTGTATTAGCGTCAGTTGTATTAGTGTTTTTTTTCTCTAATCATTCAGAGATTGTGTGTGTGTGTGTGTGTGTGTGAGAGAGAGAGAGAGAGAGAGAGAGAGAGAGAGAGAGAGAGAGAGAGAGAGTGCTTTTAAAGCCACGTGAACACTTTGGTGCAGGGCTTCTGTGATTTGTATGAAAGCCATCGGTTTCCATGGTGATGTTCACTCTACGTCCACTGAGATATTTCTGGAGTGGAACTTATTTGTACACACACACACACACACACACACACACTTTAATGCATACTTTCACAAAGACGTAGTGTTGGTTTCAGCTGTTTTGATTATCATAACTTAAATGAAATGTGTGTGTGTGTGTGTTGTTCACAATGCTCTTTCAGTAAAAGTAATATAGAGAACAAACAGATCTTTGATATTATGTTTTTTCAGTAGCATCAAATCAGGGCTGTGCCTCAAATCTAATCTAACATGACTAATGATAAACGTATGCTGGCTCCTGCCGATTAGCAAACTCCACTATTGATGATTTGTACTCATGAAATTAAGTGTGTATCGTTCAGAAATCAGTCTGGGTGAAATTCCAGAGAAAGAAATACTGTACAATTTTGCCAAACAGTGGCTGGTTTCTTTATTGTACACGTTTTTTTCTGGCCCTGAAATAAGCTCTGCCTCTCCAACTCTGATTCTTTTACGTACAAGGCATCAAATCTAATATAGTTTTATCTAAATATGTCAATCAAATCAATTATTATGAAGATTAATGGTTTTATTGCGGTTGCAGTATGACCCAGCAGACAGCAGAGAGTGCTAATCATTACACATGGCTTCTTTAAAGAGACTGAAAACACATGAATGTTTCACCATACAACAACACTCTACTCTTACACAGCGGTGATCTAATGGCGTATGAAGCTGCTTTCCCTAGCTCTTCCTTAGCTCTCTCTCTCTCTCTCTCTCTGTTCTTAGTCCCGTTTCTCCATGTGCGTGGGAAGAGACATCATCTATCTGAGTTGCGTTTTATTTCTGGCTCACAGGAAGGTTGCAACAAAGGCTTCTGAGTCACCGAAATGCACAATAAGGGCCGATGCATCGATTTAGTACATGCACCAGTGCCACTGCTGCCGATTGGAACGGCGGCTAATTACACAATCAGCTGACTTCAAAGCCTCTCCTCATCCTTATTTGAGAAACTGTGTGGAGTGAGTGGGAGTACGCCGAGCCGCAGGAGCAGGCTCCTCTCACTGTCTTACTCTCAGGCTAATCATTAGCAGCCACCTTTGCTCATTAAGGTACTAGCTGATTTGACATTTTGGACATTTTTCAGCCAGACACGAGTAATGTGGTTCTGCGGAAGCGTAATTTCTTTTGCACTAAATAAATGTCAAGTGATTATTGAGTTACGGTGAGAATCAGATGACAGGCCCATATAAATTATTAATCAGGCTCCTGTCCAGGTACCGTGTGCTGATCAATGTATCTGCTGCACACACTGTCTTAGCATCTCGTCCTTTAGCGAGTGTGATGAAGGGAGAAGGAGAGAGAGAAAGGAAGTAGAAAGGAGAGGAACAGGAAGGAAGGAAAGAAGGTAAATTAGGATAGGAAAGGAGAAGGAAAGCAGGAAGGAAGGACAATTACGATGGAGTCCAAGGATGAGATTAAGTAAGAAAGGAAAGAAAAATGAGTATTGAGACAAAAAGTAATGGAAGGAAGGATTGGTTGGTGGAGTAGGAAGGATACTAAATGGAGATTAAGTAAAGTAATGTCAAGGAAAGAAGGAAGGGAGGGAAGTGAAGGTGGAAAAGGGAACAAAACGAACGGTAAAGAGGATGAAGATAAAGGATGAAAATAAAGGAGATTAAGGAAGTAAGAAAAAAGAAAGCGGAAGGAAAATGAGGAATGAAGAAATTGAAGTTGCGAGAAATTTAAATTGGGATTTAGTAAAGAAATAGGAAGAAAGGAAGGAAAGAAAGAGAGAAACAGGAAAGAAAGGGAAATTAAGGAAAAGAACAAAGGGCAGAGATGGAAAGGATGTCAAAATAGAAGAAGGTATAAATGAAGAAAAGGGGGAAGTAGAGGAATGACAGGGAAAGAAAGGGGTCATAAATATGAAATAAGTAAAGGGAAAGGAGGGAAGAACCAAGAGAAGGGGAAGGAAGGAAATGCAAGGATAGCAAAGAAGGAAAGGGAGAGGAAGGAAAGGAGAGCTGCGTATGAGATAGCATCATTTCATCACTCCTACCCTTCCTCCTGTTGTTTTGTGTGTAAAAGCTGGCAGTTCTGTTCTCTTCCGCTGACATGCATAATCATTCTGCTGGAATAGAAAGAGGCTTTTAACAAGGCTCTGAGGTCGGTGTATAAGAGTAGATTAGTGATCAGAGAGAAGGGACGTCCTCTCCAGCATTCCTCTTAGCAAAGTCATTATCACCAGGGAAAAATTATTTAATATCCAATAACAAAATGAATGATGAAGTCGTTCAGGACCCCATCGGGAATGAGTGCTGAGTGTGAACATTCCTGACATTTCTCTACACTTTCCTGCCTGTCCATCAGTCCCTGGTCTGCTGCTGTTTGACTCGCATCAGCCCTGAAATTAATTATTCCCACTGCGGGGCCTGTTCATTAATGTTTATGACACAAACAGATGGATATTTTTACTCAGGACTGTGTGTGTAATTTGAGACCATGGCCTTTGTAATTGACTGTAATAATAATGGTGTCAGGTGATAAAATTAATTAATGTAGTTAATCATTTGCTGTGATAATCATGTTATGACTTGTTTGTTGAGACTGACAGGTATGAAGGCCACACCTCCTTAATTGAGACTGGCAGGTACAAAGGCCACACCACCTTAATTGAGACTGACAGGTATGAAGGCCACACCTCCTTAATTGAGACTGACAGGCATAAAGGCCACACCTCCTTTATTGAGACTGACAGGCATAAAGGCCACACCTCCTTTATTGAGACTGCTAGGTACTAAGGCCACACCTCCTTTACTGAGACGAACAGGTTGAAAGGCCACACCCCCTTTACTGAGACTGGTAGGTACAAAGGCCACACCTCCTTTACTGAGACTGGCAGGTACAAAGGCCACACCTCTTTAATTGAGACTGACAGGCATAAAGGCCACACCTCCATAATTGAGACTGACAGGTACAAAGGCCACACCTCCTTTACTGAGACGAACAGGTTGAAAGGCCACACCTCCTTTACTGAGACTGGCAGGTACAAAGGCCACACCTCCTTTACTGAGACTGACAGGTACAAAGGCCACACCTCCTTTACTGAGACTGGCAGGTACAAAGGCCACACCTCCTTTATTGAGACTGACGGGTACAAAGGCCACACCTCCTTTATTGAGATTGACAGAGAGAGACAGGAAAACTTGGCATGGGGAAGTCAGAGGATTTTATTTTTCTGTAGTTGATCCCGCAATTTGCAAAAGACGAGTAGACCAGGGGTCTTGGTCTCGTGCTGTGAAAACAGAAGTAATAACACTCCTCCCATCATGGAGATGTGCTGTACCTGGTGTGTTTTTCATCAGAAATAAATTTAAAAGAGAATCTTTTTTATTTTTCTTGGATCACACTTGGGGCCGCTGCAGGGTGGTAACGCGAGCCGTTAGACGTTTCTCTTTCCGTACGTCTTGGGGCCGTCAGGCAGAACGGCATTATGCAGGTTTGGGAAGTGATGATTGTGTTTTTATAGGCAATTAGAAACAAGCGCTTGTGTAATCCATGCTGTATGAAACAAAGCTAGAGGAAGACACCGTAGTGGTGAGAGCAGATGACGGTGTGTTCGGCTCATAATGAGATCCGCTCTATTAAACGGTGCAGTGTCGCAGTGATGTACAGGGAGCGTGGCCACTCTAGTGTACATCATACTAATTGGAACGGGCAGTGGGGACTGTGTGTGTGTGTGTGTGTGTGTGTGTGTGTGTGTGTGTGTGTGTGTGTGTGTGTGTGTGTGTGTGTGTGTGTG
>JAQMYK010000018.1:1332688-1349366 GCA_030014345.1 Clarias buthupogon | reverse complement strand
CCACGAAAGAAGGACAACTTAGTGTAAACAAGGCGTAAGATACTCAACCTTACAGAATGTGATTTCTTTGTATTAATGAGTTAGACAGAGAGTTCTGCTGTACAGAAAGACAGACAGTATGTGGGCTTCAACATGAAATAATAATAATATCACTGATTACATTAAAGATCACAGAATATTTTTATCTTTAACCTTTTAACTATTTCTACAAACTCTTTAACTGTCAACGACGCATACTAACACTAGTTGACTATAGATTTTGTGAATGTGTGGAGGTTCTTAAAGTTATTCCTGACTGCTTAAAGGATTGTCGCTCCCTGTTAGCAACATTTTGCATCACTTGAGCATGAATTTACTGTTTAAATATAACAACAAGCTTTAATATTAATTTATGACACTAAATACGAAGTGGTTCTGTGCTGAGTGACCCGACCTTCAGAATCACAACGAGTTCAGTCACATGGAAGAGATTCAGGATGAAAACACGTAATACTCTGTAGGAGGAGCGGCAGTCAAGGTGAGGGTTCTCATTGTTGTGGCACTCGTACACCAGAGAGAGACGTCGGGAAAGACACGGAGAGGAGGAACAAACTTTTGTGTTTTATCTTTAATTCTTAAGTGCAATAAATTCTCTGCACTAAATAACCACATTACATGTTTGATTAGCGTCCATGTGTATTGGCCGAGTTAATCCTGTGTTTGAAATGTTTAATGTAATAAAAAGTTGGATATTAAACTGAGCTGGAGAAATTTTCAAACAGTTCAAACAGTAACTTTGGTGTCCTAAACCTTGTTAAATCCCTTCTAAGGTACGGTATCTGTTGAAAAAAAATACTTTTTTCTTGATTCTTTGGCTCAAGGCATAAAAAGGACAGATTCTGTTGTGAGTCTGCTTTAAGCATTACCATACGACACTGAGAAGAAGTGTGTGTTTGTGTACACGGAGGCGCGACCTTCTGCTCATGAAGCACATCCAGCTGCCTACACCACATGCTCGCACCCTGATGTATTATAGGAAAAGCTGACAGCTCTGACATTGAGAACATCGCCCTCTACCCCTCTGGCTGTCCAAAAAGCCCAGCTGAGAGCCCGGACGTGGCACAGACTCGCCATCTGCCCCCGTTACAGCCGACAGCATCGACAGGGTCTGAGCGGAAACTGATTCTTTTTTTCCGTTTTCTATGCAGGAAAGCCCTTCTAACACGGCTGAAGCGTATTCAGAAGTTCTGTTTGGCACAAAGTAAGCGTAGACGATACGGCGGGATGATATCATGATAAATAAATGCTAATGAACACTTTTCTGAGAATACCCTTAGCATTAGCAGAACTTCCACATCAATTAATACTGTTACTCAAAGTTGGATGTTAAAAAATTCCCTCCTTTAAAAAAAATTTTTTTTCATTGTTTGTTAATTGTTAACAATAAATCAGAGATTCATCTCTAGATATCTCATGATGGACATTTGACTAATTGTGAGATTTCGTTGATAGTAGCGTTAGTTTCACAGATAATGTTAGGTAACGTTAGCAGTGATTTACAACACGGTTACTCGGGTCATGGAAGGAAGGAATGGAGGAAGGAAATGAACAAGAAAGAAAGTGAATTTTTTAACAATACAGCGGTACCTCAGCATACAAATTTAATCCGTTCCGAGGGCGAGTTCTTAAGAGTTCTTAAATTTCGTATTGTGAAACGCATTGTCCTATAGAAGAATAATGTAAATGCAGATAGTCCGCTCCAGCCACCAAAAAATATTACCATTATTACTAATTTCCAACAGTATAATCATATTTTTGCATATAAAAAAACATCAGAACATTTAGAAAGGATATGTAAATGAAGTAAAATATGAAATAAATAGAGATTAAACCTCGCTTAACCTTAATTTATGATTTCGCTTGACTTTAAAAACCAAACTGAAAGCGGCTCCCTTTTTGCTACCGTCCTTGCTAACATTCTAGGGACCCATGGTGCTATGTCACTAAATCTTACACAAAATGCAAAAAAAATTGTCTTTCCACCGATGCAACCAAGCTATGAACGGCTCCCGGATGCATGCGCAACTTAGCCGGAGTTTCATACAGCTCGTATGCCGAAAATGCGTCAAGACAAATTTTTGCAAAATTTCAGTTCTTAAAGTGAAAATTCATGAGGCAGGGCATTCGTACGCAGAGGTACCGCTGTAAATCTATCTTTAGGTTTGAAAACGGAATAGTGCATAGTATTTATAAAAGATCTTCCACTTGTGTCAGGAAACCAGGCGTTTACAGACATACATAGGTTTCCTTTCTTTTCCTTATAGCGTTTTCATTTTGCCGGAATTTTGAACATGCAATCGTGATGAGGTCGCTAACTGTCCCTGCCTCCGCCATGTCCTCTTCCTTTCTCTCTCTCTCGTCCTCTTTCTATGTGTCTTTCTCTCTCCGTGTCAGTATTTATGTAACACTGCACATTAGACTCATTCTCTGCTCACTCCCTCTGTAATTGGTCTCTTCCTGATGAATACTGAGTCATATCCGACTGCGTTACACTCAGAGGCGTGTAGGCGTTTCCACAGACTCGCCACAAATAACCGTTTAGAAGACTATTCCTGGGCGCTTATTCATGTGTGTTCTTTGTGAAATCGTATTTTTATTTCCTGTACTTCCTTTTATTAAGATCTGTTTATAGTCTGGAGGATGAACTGTCCAGTGCACTCTTACTAACGGTCCCTGCAGTACATCTGACTGACCACCAGGAAATATAACTGTTAATCATGATATACGGGACCTAGCGCCCGAAGCTGTCGGGATTAAATTGTAATAATATATTTATTGATTGTATTTGTTCAGTACAGAAACTGATAAACTATTGACTTCAAGCTGATTAAACACATTAAACAACGCATGTTTCATTTATTTCATTTTATTTTATTGTGTTAAAGGAATTTAGTTTTTCTTTGTAAACCTGCATTTCTTTAGTTTACTGTGGGTCACTAGCGACATATTATTATTATTATTATCATCATTATTATTATTGCAGTCAGTCTTTTGTGCTGTGCAAAGTATTCCCACTCCGCCATCCTGTCCTGTAATGAGAGACACCACAATGGGAGTAAACCATTAGCCATAAACCATTAGGCGACGGTTTATTTTTAGTGTTTCAGTGCAGGAAGATGAAACCTGATGAAAAGAAACACTTTAATAAACTCTCAGCTTTTTCCTCGGACCACGATGTATTCCAGCTGGTCTGTCTGCACCGTGTAGCTAAACGCTCGAACGTCGGCCATCTTGGAAAGTACGGCCTGAATTATGGAGTCAAGTCATGTGATTTCGGACAGGGTTGATTTATGCAGCTGATTTTTTTTATGAGATCTTGTCGTAGCTCCAGTGTGAGTCTACAAACGTCAAATGCTGAGCATGTCTCAGCTAATCGAGTATGTTCTGGGAAAATCCGTAATGGTGTATGTGTAATTATTATTATTTATTTATTCATTTCCACTAAACGGCCCGTTTCAGGCTGGAGGAGTGAAGCAGAGAGAGATTGTGAAGGAATTCTCTGAAGCTGATGGAGTGTATTTGCCTCAGCACCTTATCTCTGCTGCACACACTCAGCTAGTGTGTGTGTGTCTTAGCACCCTTTAGCCTGTATGCGAAGTCTGTAGTTTTTCCACATTCTGAAAGGCTGGACCTTACACACACACACACACACACACACACACACACACACACACAGGGTTATTTTAGCTACACAGTCACACACTTCCGGTGTGTGTGTGTGTGTGTACTGCCTCTTTAATAGAGTGATGGAGTAAGAAGGAAGTGTGACAATTGTTATGTCATGTGTGAAACGACGAAAGAATCGAGAACATCAAGTGTCTTCGCCATTTTCTGACTCTTCTTCTGCCCTCTTGTGGCTCGTCTGTGAAACTGCAGGAGAAAATGCAAATGATGAAATGCGGTGCCTGGTTAAGGGCTTCCTTCCATTTTCTCTCTCTCTCTCTCTCTCTCTCTCACACACACACATACACACACACACACACACACACAATTCATGTAAATACTCTTGTAGTGCACAGGCGCTGGGGATTATGTCGTGTTTAGAGTGGGGTTTGAGAATTTTCTCCCTCTTTGCACTGAACAGTTTGTGAAACATCACTAATGGATGATGGAATTTGATGCAGCTTTAAACATTTTTATAAATAACCTGGGTACAAATTCCATTATTGCTGGATTTTTATTTTATTTTTGTCAATCCATAAGTTAGACTTTGTTTAATTATATATAAGAATAGAATACATTTTTATATGCATTTACAGTTGTAATTATCCGATGTTCATCGAAGTGTATATTTGATTGATTTATTGATTGATGACATCTAAAGGATGTCATGTCGCCCGTGAAGTTCCGTGAAATTCCGCTGGATGGTGACGGGTGTTTAGCGTGCTCCAGGTGAAAATCAATGATATGAATTATTCTTAGTTTACTTTCTGTGAATGCTGTAGACAGAAACATTGGGAGCATGTTTTAATGCGTTCCTAAGGATAAACTCATGCTGCTGTGGTATCAGACAGTGACCTGATTGGCTGAGCGGTGTGTATGTGTGTGTGTGTGTGTGTGTGTGTTTTATCTGCAGTGTCGTCGTGTATCACCACCTATAAGAAGACGCCGCCACCAGTGCCTCCTCGCTCCTCCACCAAGCCCTTCATCAGCATCACGGCTCAGAGCAGCACCGAGTCGGCGCAGGACGCCTACATGGATGGCCCGGGTCATCGCCATGGCGACACGACACTGCACTCAGCCCTCAGTAACTCCACAGAGAGCATTGACAGCATGAAGGCTCTGACGGCCGCCATCGAGGCGGCGAACGCGCAGGTCCACGGCCCGGCTAGCCAACACGTCAGCTCTAGCAACATCGCCCTCCCCTCCTCGCCCCTGCCCCTGTCCTCACCTTTCCCCCTGCCCCTCCCTGTCCCCATCCCCATCCCTGTACAGGTCCCTACACTGGAGGACTCGCACCACAGAGAAGTTCTCCGCAAGGGCCGGTGTCTCTCCATCGGCATACAGGTGTGAGAAAGGGAGAGAGAATAAGTGAGCAATATTGATGGAGACTGGGAAAACGAAATATAGAAGAAATAATGAGGGAATACATAGAGGGAAGTTAGAATTAGTACAACGCAAAAGAAGGAGAACTGAAAAGATGGGAAGATACATTTGCTAAAATAATACATTCTGTATTTGCCCAAAATAATAAGATTTTTTAATTATTATTATTCAGTTAATAATAGAGTCAATAACAATATAACATCCCTGCAGTACCCTCATGCTCCACTGGGGGACAGCAAAGCACAGACTGAACATCACTTAAGTGACAGTCTGGTAATAATAAAAAGTTTATAACTATAATAAAACTCTGGTAATATGTGTGTGTGTGTGTGTAGGTGGATGGCCCTGAAGATCAAGAGGCAGAGGACCAGTCGAAGTTTCAGTCAGTAGGCATTCAAGTTGAGGATGAGAGAAGGTGTGTGTGTGTGTGTGTGCGCGCATGTGTGTATGACCCCTTCCCTGTACGAATCTATGATGAATCACGGCTGTGACTCAGCTCCAGTATTACAGTGTTCTTTTAGCTTAAATGTCATACGTTTCTTTCTCTCTCTCTCTCTCTCTCTCTCTCTCTCTCACACACACACACACACACACACACACACACACACACACACACTCACACACACACACCTGACCTTACACTGTGCCTCATGTCTGATGCACTACAAGTCTGATTAGTCTAGCCACACACAGAACAAGCTGAGAATAGCTCAGGGTTCATCGTCATGGCTGTGTCCTAATCTACACCTTCTGCACTGTGTAGTGCACAATGTAATGAACAGGTGATTTAGAGCATTATGATAATGCTTAAGTGGTTTATAGGGGGGGGGGGGCGGATATGGTTTGGCGATTTGGGACACAGCCACAAGCATCCAGTCATAGTGTTGATGTGGCGTGGTTAGGGTGTGTGTGATTTGGGACACAGCCAAGTCGATATGATCATTAATATCATGTGATCTATATAGTGGATAAGGTGTGTGATTTGGGACACTCAAGGTTAAGTGTTTGTGTGACTTATAAAATACATATTGTGTGTAATTTGGGTTTGGGACACAGCCACACTTTACATAGTAAGTAAATGTGTGATTTGGAACACAGCCACAATGAAATTATAATAATGTTCCTGTGGACTATATAGTGGTTGTTTGGGACACAGCCACAGCTTATATATTGAGGAAGTGAGTGTTTTGGGACGCCCCCCCCCCCCGCTCAATCAACCAATAACAGTGTTTATTAGGCATGTATAGGGTGTGTAATTTGGGACACAGCCGCGATGAAAGGACTACATAGTGGATGAAGGTGTGTAGTTTGGAACACAGCTACAACTGAAGTAGTGTGTGATCAGTTAACCGATTATGTTTATGTGGCATGATTAGGGTGTGTGATTTGGGACACAGCCCCACTGCAGTGTGTTGATGTAGATATTTGTGACTTTGTTTAAGTTTCTCTGCGTGTCTCAGCAGTCATCGCCGGATCATGCGCTCTAACAGCGTGACGACGGCAGTGCAGGCCGACCTGGACATGCCTGATTTCTCTCCGACCGACTCTCCGGACGCAGACATCACCTTCTCTCGGGACGCCACCGCCTCCACGGTGAGCATCCAGGGCTCGGGGAACCACTATCACGCCTGCGCCTCAGACGACTACGCCTCTGTGGGCTTCGACCCGTCCGTGCTACCTCCTCCTGAGCCGTGGGTGGACAGCGGCATCCCCGAGGACTCGCTTCAGAGTGCGCGGAACCGCTCGGTCTGCCAGCGTGATGGACGCTGGTTCCTCAAACTGCTGCAGGCTGAAGCTGAACGCATGGAGGGCTGGTGCAGGCAGATGGAGCAGGAGGAGCGGCACAATGATCTTCCCGATGACAGTGAGTCACCAAACACACACACACATATACACACACACACATTCAAAGGTCTTTTATAGTGTGCTAATTTGAGAGTCTAAATATATGTTGAATGTAAATGTAGCCAGAGCCCCCATGGAATTCCACAATGCACCAGAGCCGCTTCTACTTGCCGAGAGCTGAGTAATAATTAGTGAAAGTGTTTAATGAAGTGTGTTAAGGCCGAGAGCACTGAAGTGTGCAGAGATCAGCCCTACAGGACCAGAGCCCGATTTAGCACAACTTATATTAGTTACAGCCGGAGGCATGAAACACAAACAAACAAACCAACCAACCAACCAATCAGCATCACCGACACACACGAGTAACAACCTGGCACACCCTGAAATAAAGACTAATTTACATGTTGAAGGTCGTTTACACAGAATTAATACTAGCAGTCTGTATGACTATATATAAATACTGTATATACTGTGTATATATATATGAACTAAAGTATTTGTCCAAACCTGCAGTGACATTGTACCCAAATAAACACACTTTAATATGGAGTCGGTTCCCCCTTCTTGAACGGACGAAGATGTTGGAGTGTTACTGTGGGAATTTGTGCCTGTTCATTCTGTAGTGTGTTTAAGAGGTCAGACACTTATGTTGGACGAGAAGGCCTGGCTCACAATCTCCGTTCCAGTTCATCCCAAAGGTGCTTGATGGAGTTGAGGTCAGGGCTCCGTGTTCGGGCCAGTCGAGTTCTTCCACACGAACTCATCAAACCATGTCTTTATAGTTCTTGCTTTATGTACTGGGGCAGAGTCATGTTGGAATAGAAAAGGGCCTTCAACAAACTGTTGGAACAAAAAGTTGGAAGCAGAGCATTGTCCAAGATGTCTTGGTATACTGAAGCATTAAGATTGTCCAACACTGGGGATAAGGGGCCTGATGAAAATACCTGAATTCAGTAATTAACAGGTTTGGATAATTACTTTTGTTCATAAAGGGTGTTAATGATTTAATGCTGAAAAGGAGAAAAAAAACTTACATTTTCAAGTTTAATGATATTTTTAGAATCTAATTAGCTGCTTCCTGTTTGTGTGTGTGTGTGTGTGTGTGTGTGTGTGTGTGTGTGTGTGTGTGTGTAATATATATATAATCATCGGAGTCACTTCTTACCTAACCTCCAACTGTTAGGCCACGCCCCATACCTGAGTCCCTGTAGATGTGCACTGACATGGACAGGATGATTTGCTTAAATATTTGTGTGTGTGTGTGTGTGTGTGTGTGTGTGTGTGTGTGTGTGTGTGTGTGTTTGAAAAGTTCTGGGGAAGATCCGCAGTGCAGTAGGCAGTGCCCAGCTTCTCATGTCTCAGAAGTTCCAGCAGTTTCGAGAGCTGTGTGAGGAGAACCTGGTGAGTTCTGAATAGTGATGGGATGTGACTTTATACCGATCAGCCATAACATTATATCCACCTGTCTCTATCCACCGAAAGTGATCCAAATAGGAAAACCGGTGAACTAGCCCCAGGATCATGGGTGGCCAAGGCTCATGGCAAGTGATGGCTGGCTTGTGTAGTCCGATCCAATATAAGAGCCACTGTAACCCTAGTTGAGATAGAAATGTATATGAAAACAGTGTATTACTGGTTTGGTGGAAAAACAGCAACCTATTAGGTGGGTGGTCATAGTGTTATTACCGATCAGTGTATAACATAACTAAGTTATAGAATTAAATTATACTTTTTATTTTCAGATTTTAAATCCACTACATATAGAGTAGCACAATTGTGTCTGTTTTTTTTTTTTTTTTGCAGTTAGTAATATACCATTCTTCAGCTCTATGTAAAACCTGGGCACAGTGATGAAAAATGCATGTATACAGTGTAACGCTTATTATACCAGTAGTGACATCTAGTGGTCAAAACCAGTAAATACTCATAGCTTTAAATAGAGCAGTTACTTTATCACCTCTTCTGCCTTTAAAAGCTCATGTGCTTCACATTCCTATAGTGCGCAGGTGTATGATGATTGTACTACTGGTTGGTGTGATCCGTAACATCATGTTCCTCAACTCGTTCCTACCAGCAGAACCCAAATGCTCACCCGCGGCCCGTGGCTCAGGACCTGGCCGGATTCTGGGACATGCTGCAGCTCTCCATCGAGAACATCAGCCTGAAGTTTGATGAGCTGCACCAGCTCAAGGCCAACAACTGGAGACCGCTCGACCCACCCGAAAGAAAGGTACAGTGATGACGACTTTATCTATGATGTAAGCAGGTTTTAGGTGGTACCGAAAGAGTCCCAACAAACCATTGAGTATCTGTGTAAACGCTAGAACTCACATCATCATGTTTGTGATACAGTAATATTAATAATACTAATATACCTTATCATCATGCTGAACAGAAATGATTACGTGTTAAGATTTAAAAATGTTTACTCGTGTGCATGCTTTAGCCTCGTTAAGGCCCTTTTTTTCCACTGCACAAAGTACCAGAACTTGGGGGCGGAGTCAACAGCGCAAAGCACAAACACGCATGCTTTTTAATGCCAATGAACAGAAACGTGATCATAATATAAAGTTAGGATAAAGTTTTCGTCACTTGTTGCTCCTCTAACGGCAGGATCTTGAGCGGTGCAATCTGATTGGCTGTCACATGCGCCATACAACACTTTAGCAACTTTTTAGAAACTTTCCAACACAACCAACTTTTGCTGGATTTAAACAAAATCAATAGAATTTAATCTTTACGAAACAGACGATCGCAGCGAACTGTCCGAAAACCACATGGTTCATGTTTGGGCCAGTTCTTTTTATTGATGAATTATTATTATTATTATTATTATTATTATGCAGTGGAAAACTCATGAATTAATCGTGCATTCTGTGCTTTAATGATTAGCCATGCACAGCTTTTTAAGCGTCTGTTACGTGAACGTTTGTTCAATGTTTTCACGTCAATGTTAGTGAAGTCTGTGTGGATGATCATCACAGCTGCAAATGACTTTGCTTTGCTTTCTTTCTCATTCACACTTATTTTTCTTTATTTTCTTTTTGTGTGTGTCTGTTCGACAGTGAGCCATTTCATCAGGCACTCAAAACCATTGTAACCCCTCCCCTTGCTGGGCTGCTCCAACCTCTCATATATACATGCGTACACACACACACACACACACACACACACTTTGTAGCTGTAATGCTGCATGTGTGTATGTGTGTTTAGGTGTGCTTAGTCTCTGTCACTGTTTCATCCTGTCTCTTTTTCCATCCATCTGTTTCTGTGGCAAAAACAAAACATTTCGCAGACAGAATGGAATATTACTGTTTAAACACTGACCTCTAATGCTTACATGCAAACACTGCACTCTAGTGCTCACACTCACACACTGCCCCCTAGTGATCACATTCACACACTGCCCCCTAGTGCTCACATTCACACACTGCCACGTAATACTCATGTTCATACACTGTCCTCTAGTGCACAGGTTCACACACTGGCCCCTAGAGCTCACATTAACACTCTGGCCCCCCTAGTGCACATAATCGAAAACATATGAAGTGACATTTCTTTTGCCTATTTGTAAAACATTTGGATGGAAACATACCTTCTCTCCTTCTCTCTGCCTCTTCCTCTCTCTCTCTCCCTCCATCTCTCTCCTCGTCTCTCATTTCCCCTTCAGGAGAGGAGGTTGCCTCCCCCTGTGCCAAAGAAACCGGTGAAGTGCCATCCTCCGCTGGCGCGAGATCGCTCTCTCGAGAGTTCGGAGAAACAGCGGCAGGAGGCTCGCAAACGTTTAATGGCAGCCAAGAGAGCTGCATCCGTGCGCCAGAACTCAGCCACCGAGAGTGCAGACAGCATCGAGATCTACATCCCCGAGGCACAGACCAGACTCTAAACACCTACTCACTAACACACCACGTACATCATACACATCTCACACACACATACACACTATACTGCACTCTCGCACATTACTAATGAAAGCACAAACACACCAGCCTGGTCCGTTTCAGAGAGATGAGCGCCAATACATATAAACACACACAGAAACACGCCGCACGCCATAACGTTTTCTTAGATATCGTCATCTGTAATCACACTTCCAGCAATATAAATTTAATTTAAATATAATTATCAGTTCCGGTAATGTGGGCGTGGCCACCCACTGACCCAGAGTCAGAGTTAACACCCGCTCTATTTAACTTTTCATACTTTTTTCTTTATAAATTATTTCACGAGAGAATACTTTAAATCTGGTTCAACATGATTCAATCCTGAATTGAGCTCTATTCACTTTACATGTTCACTACATAGGGGTTAACATAATAGCATTGTGCACTAGATATGCACCAGAAATCCGATTGAGTTTCAGCCACACATTAATGGCAGTTTAAAAAAAAAAAAGTTGCATTAATTAAAATAAAGCCATTCTTTTTTACACACACAATTATTATGGTAAAAAGTTCAGTGTTAATGTAAGAATATCACTAGGTTTAGCAACAGAAAGCAGATCATGGGTTACTAATCATTCAAATAATATTTTTTTAATATGAACATATAAATCTATTTAATTCTAATTATCGTACATGATAAAAATTATTCTGATGTGAACAATATTGAATCATGTTGTATTATAAAGTTATATTGAAACAGCATTGATTTAAATCGTTAAATGTTATACATCAGATTACTGATTACATTAATACACGTGCACACACACACACACACACACACACACACACAGTGTCCTGGCGCTGACTGAATGGGCGGAGTGTTTGTATATAATCTGTGATATACTGTTCCTCTACTGCTGCCAGGGACACCACAGCAGGTCTCTGGGGTATTTTTTATTTATTTATTTATTTATTTAAAATCTCTTTCCTCTCTGATTTGTCTCTGAACTCCTCGCTGTGTAAAATATCCCTCTTCATCATCTCTACGACGTCACACCTCCTCTGCCTTCTGCTGAAGCCTGGATCACTTCTAATCTAATCTAATCTAATCTAATCTAATCTAGAGCCTGTGGAAACTTGGACGCTCGTCATCATGCACATCACACTCTACCTTCCTGCTTTGGAAGAAACAAACCTGCTCACCTGTAGCACGGATTAAATCGTGTGAGAAATCGGATCGTAGGACAAAAGTCACTTGATGGCGCCACCTACTGGAAACACTGCGTTGGGTTTTTGCTACAAATGTGAAGGTGTTTTATGGAACAATCTGGCCAAAGATCACTAAAATTCCCCGAAATATTGCCATTCCGTCTTGCGCTTGACCTACGAGGCTTTTGTAGCTAGCAGACGGTAAGAAGTTGGCCCATATATAAATACTTGTGTCGGAAAAAAAAACAAAGCAAAGCTTTCTAAGCTCCGCCTTTAAACTTTCATTTAAGAGCTGGGGCAAATGGGCAGAAAGATATTAAAGGGCTTTTTGAGGACCAAACCCAAGTTACTGTGTTGAGCTAGTTAGCTGCATAGCATTTAGTAATGTCATGCTAATGCACTATCAAGCTAGCTAAACAAGTTAGCTTTATGTAATACTTTATCATATAGCACTATTTGCTAAGCAGTGGTCATGTTCAGAGAAAAAGTTGTTTTATACCACAATTGCACATTTCAGCATTCATACTACACAAGAAAAATCTGTTAAACTCGAAGGTATGAACTACACATGCAAAGAAAACTGACTTGAACAGGTGCGAGAAACCGACTCTGAGTACAAAGAACTTTTCTCAAATACGTAATACATTGCTTTTGACAGTGATTGGCAAAGTACACACATTCTGTACTTAGGTAAAGATGTACCATAGTTAAAATATTTCTCAAGTAAAAGTAGAAGTCCCCTTTCACAATTCTTCATGACTAAAAGTAGAAAATTATTTGCATTTAATTTACTTTAGTATTAAACGTACCAAGCTTTTCTTAGCTCACTGTTGCCTTAAGTCATAGTAAAAGACTTTCTCTCTCTCATCCTCCCTTCTGTCTGCAACCATCTTTGCTTCCGAGTTCAAACACCCGCTTCATGATTGAGTGAATAGGAAATCATGCAATTACATATAATAGTCAGCAGGTGGTGATATTTCATTTTCAAAAACTAAACCTGGCTGTTGTTATGTAACGCAGCGCCTTGTGTAAGTGCACTGAAGTATAAAGCACAGATAGTTGTTGTAAGTTGTAGTGAAGTAAAAGGAAAACGTGTCCACTGATTAAGTTCCTCAAGTAACAAACAGATACAAGAAACCTACAGTACAGTAATAAAGTACAGTAATAAAGTAAAAGTATTTGTTACCTTCCCCCTCTGACTTTTGGTCTAAAGTCTCCAATTTTTACAACTGAAGTTTAGCTAACATCCTGCAATGATTGGTGTAATTAATGTACGATCAAACTTAATAGCTTGTTTTAGCAGTCTAAAGTGGTTTGAGGGAAACGTTTACAGTAAACATTTTAAGTGAGGCCTAGCAGGCTAGCTACATTAGACTCGTGCCTGATTGACTACATTAGCGGAATCTTTGAATCATTGAATCTTTCGCTCGGTTGTTCCTTTAACACTTGAACAGACAGAACCTTCCGGTTGGACTTCATTCGCCTTTCAGTCCATCATGTGATTTTCTATTTCTATATTTCCAGCTGTATTTTTTTCCTTAATTGTAATGTTTGGGTGAAACACAGCAGCAGGACAGGGTATGTTAAGTTAAAAAGCAATATTTCATTACCAATCAGCGTTACACTGATGACGTAGAGGCCTACTGCGTGTAAAAGTCGGATTATTGCTAATGAAAGAAGATGCCTTCACTATTCTGTAGCCACTTCTCTTTCCTCTCCTGTCGCTTGCTATTGTAAACGCTTCTCAGTGACCCCGCCCCTCTCGAGGAAATGTATTCCCTGTTTTAAACCCTGTGACACATTTAGAAACATATCGTTTAGTGCATATTATACAGATTTACTTCCTTTTTTATGTAGATTTCAGATCTTTTATGGATATAAGCCAATAGCGGTGCTTAATATAGCCCCGCCCCCTAAAAAGAAATTATCAAGTGTTTAAATGAGATTAAACTATAAAACGCAAAACTTTTAATTGTCGTTAAAGTTAAGTTCCTCCTTCTTATAGCCTACTACCGTATTTTTTTCCTTCTTTTTTTCTTGTATTTTTTTAAATTTTTTTTATGTACACTGTATTGTCGCCCATTGGGGGAGTGGCTCTCGGTCATGTGACTCAGCTTGTCCAATCCTGCCAGATGGGCCGGACTTATCTCAGGACGAAACATGGACGCAGTGGGCGCAGCAAAATCAGGGTCTCCCAGTGGTCGTGTTCTGTGTTTATTGAGTGTGCGTGTGCGTGGAAGGATGTGTGACGTGTGTGTTTTTTGCGTGTGCGTCTCGAAAAGTGCTTCCTAACTTCGTTTCTGTTCGGATGAAGTCGAGTAGCCACCTAATTCTGTGCACACGGCCCTTATTTTAGTCCGTAGTCTTTGTACAGAAACTTTACGACGACACGCATGCAGACCTGTTTTCCATAGAAACACTGTATATCCTATTTGTACTTTAATTCTTGTATGTATTTATTTATTTAATAATTTATTTACCTTTTTAATGTATTTATTTATTGTTGACTTTCTTTTTGTACGGTTTAGTTTCTGTTCAGTGATCAGTCATGCTCCCTTCATTTTGTGAATATGTTGTACTGTATGTATAGACATGATGTGTGCAGACAGACAACAAACACACAATAAATTCTGCAAACTTTTCTTCCTCTTCCTGTCTGTGCTGTTACACACACACGCACTCACATTACTTTATCATTTCATATGCTTGGTTCCTATGAGCTTTAGTCCCTGGATTGCAGAGCTTTATGATGTTTCCTGTAAAGCTTCCTGATGCCATTTACATGTTCTCCAGCTGCTTGGGCATTAACTTTTGAAACTTGCTAATATTATCTATTAAGCCCCTAGCTCGATCCTACTTTAATGGTTAGTTTAATGCATTTGTAATGTTCTAACTGCTTGACCCCTTTATCTTCATGTTATTATAAAGCAAGCATCATCTACTCAGATCCTAATCTTCTGAAACAATGCATTCTTTCAAAGCTTGCTCTTCTAACCTGCTTGGCCTCATCTGCTTTATCCTTATTTGCATGGTCACCAGCTTCCAAAACCAGCCGACTTATTTTCTTAACAGGTTGTCATTAAAAGTCCTTAAAGTAATAAAGACACACTTTCTCAGAGACTCTACAGCAGTGGTCCTCATCCTGGTTCTGGAGGAACCCCTGCCTTGCACATTTTAATGTTTTTTTCCACTGCTTCCGGCAAGCCTGAATCAGCTAGTTAACAGCCTTTTCTAAATACAAGTGTGTGTGGTAGAACAGGGAAACACTAACTAGAATGTGCAGTGAAGGGGCCTCCAGGACCAGGGTAGAGGACCACAGCTGTACTGGACACAGCTACAATTCCAACTTCAGACACCAGAGAGAGCATTGCTGAGCTCAGGTTCCCCTGTAGAGCCTTATGCCTTACATAAAGGCTAAGAGAACTGTAGATGAGGAATACCACATTTAGACTAAATAGGTTCTTGATCTTATCTTCTTAAATTGGATCTATTTGGTAACTTATTTGATTTAGAACTTTTATTGGTTCTGTAGGATAGAGGACATGTAGTAGTTTATGTACTTTTTGTAAAGAGGGGGTTTTGTAGATTTGTAATAATTCAAGTTTTGTAAAGGAGTTACACATTTCTGAAAGGGAAATCCATTTTTTGTAGGATCTTCCAGTTTGGGATTCTGTATAAGAGGGAAATTATGTAGTCTCATTAGAACCCTTAAGATTCCTGGTTTGATTTTTTTCTCTAATAGTGAAGATTTAATGTCTGTGGGGGAAAAATGTTCTTTGGGGAAGTTTCTGTACACAACAATTTATGGCATTATATATGATAGTTTTAATATGGTGTCATTTGACATTATGTATGTGTTTTATTTTATTTAAAATTGGGTAAGGTGAACCTTTTGGGGACTTAAGGATTAATCCCACATCATTCCTCAGACAAAGTCAACAAAGAAGAATCTGAGGTAAGCATTTGAGTTGTTTAGCCTTATTTATGATGAAAGACATTGCAATGCATGAGCTATCATGTAAATTATTATGAAGAAAATTTTTAATCACTGTCCTAAAATTATCATCAAATAACAACCTGGGGAAAAAAACTTTGAGTTTAAGCCCTGAGACTATGGTTTAGTGTTTTTCATTTAAGATTAAACTCCATGATTAGCTATTTCTATTAAATTTAATTTAACCTTACAGTAGTTAGAGAGGACTAGACCTAAGCCCTATACACTCCACTGTTACTTTAAACATAACAATAATTAAATTAATGATACTGAATGTTGCCTTGGTCTGGAATTTCTTTATTTGAATTTAAAGTAGTGGTGAATGGACACCGTTAGCTTCTGCACTCTCTGTCATGAATTATCTGTATTTCATGATGTTGAAGGAGTGTTACAGCTTGATCCTGTGTGGGAGACTCCTTAATGCTCAAACTCTCAGAAACAGACTGTGGGACAAACACAGATTCTTTGGATTAATACAGAAACCAATGAGTCTAGGTTATGAGTGAATCAATAATCCTCTTAAATCTTAAAGAAGATAAACCTATTAATGTGACCATCCTATTTAAACAAAATGGTTTATAGTTTTCAATTCAATTTTATTTGTATAGCGCTTTTAACAATTGACATTGTCGCAAAGCAGCTTTACACAATCAAAATAATT
>JAQMYK010000018.1:1320157-1331587 GCA_030014345.1 Clarias buthupogon | reverse complement strand
GCACTGAGGTCGAGTAACACAAGTATAGTGACGCAACCCTGATCAGAGGCCAATAGGAGGTCATTTACTACTTTAATAAGTGCTGTCTCTGTGCTGTGATGAGGCCTAAATCCTGACTGATACAGTTTGTTTATGCCATTCCTAAGATATGATTCTTTTCCAGAATCTTAGAGATAAAGGGGAGGTTTGATATCGGCCTGTAATTGGGACAGCTGACAAGGGTCAAGGTCAGGTTTCTTAATTAGCGGTTTAATAACTTCTAATTTAACGGATATGGAAACATACCCACTGCTGAGTGAAAAGGTAATTATTTTCAACAGGGGTTCTGTTATTGCTAGTACTATCTGCTTGAGAAAATGTGTCAGTATATGATATAATACACAGGTTGACGATTTTGAAGAAGAGATGAGTGAAATTAGTTCCCTCTCTTCAAGGGAAGTAAAGTACTATAGGTTCTGATGTGGTGTGGTTAGTCATGCGGTACAGTCATCTGTATAATTTAAATTAAATTAAACTGGTTTCCAAGCCTGAATTTTTTGCCTAATATTTATGATTGTGTTATTGAAAAAGTTCATGAAGTTCTCACTACTGTATGTTGTTGTTATTGAGATTTCTGCAGTGGTCTTGTTTCTAGTTAAGTTAGCTGTGTTAAATAAAAATCTAGGATTACAGTATTTTTGTTATTTTCAACAAGATTGAATGGATACAATGATCTAGCATCACTGAGAGCTTTTTTTATATAGTTCAGGATGCTCTCCTTCCATGCTATTTGGGAATACTAGCAATTTAGTTTGACGCAATTTGCGTTGTAATTTCCGAGCGGTTTGTTTTGAACATTTGGATTGTATTAGTCTAGTTTGGGGTGGGGAAAATCGTACATAACAGCACCATTGCCTGTCATCAGAGTGGTCTTTTTTGTTAAAAATTAAATTAAAAATGCATGTATCTTTAAAGATTTATTCGTGCTATTATGATTCAGCTATGTGCATTATGTTTACATTCTCAGTTAAGAGATGCAAAATAAAGGTGGAAAAGATATAAGGAACAAGCAACTCGGAAATGTTTTCTTTCTGACAAAAAACTAATAGCAATATCTGATACATTTAATGTAATTAATTAATGATGCATAGGCTTTAAAAAAGATTATACACTGGCAAACTTTTCATAACCCTACAAGGGTTCTACAAAGATTGTTTTTTTTTTTTTTTTTTTTTAGAAAAAATAACTTTTTTGAATTATGACGTCACATGATGAATTCTTTGTATTGCCTTTATGCACTAATGACACGTTCCTCGAAGCACGCTTGTTGCACTGCCCCAGTGTACGCGTTTATAAATCGGTATTATCCGTGCTGAGTGCTTTAATGTGCGCTACGTGCAGAGGGGTGGAATTCACGCGCTGCTGCTGGACTACACGGACACAGAGACCGGAAAATCAGGACACAATGTCTCAGCTGAAAAACAAGTGTTGATGCTCTGCATCCCTCCAGCGCGCCTCTAATTTGTACAGAAGTCTGCAGAGCGGAGCGTCTCTGCGCGCGCTGTGTGCCGCATGTGCTGGGATTCCCAGGAACCCCACGCTCCATTCCCACTCCCTAACTGCCCTGGTCTGGGTTGCCAGATTTGGGAATGGAAATGGGAATTAGGATGTGGAGCGTCAATGCAGTTAGGAGACTTGTCATGATGAGCGTAAAAAAAAAAAAAAAAAAAGATCAACGGTACCTTGATCAATAACCAGCAACCAAACCATTTTGTTATTTCACGTTTTCATTTCAAATGTATTAGGTGTGTCTGTGTGTGTTTATATGGAAGGCTTGCTTGAGCATATTTTTATTTATTATTATTATTATTATTATTATTATTATTATTATTATTATTATTATATCTATGACTATTTGTCATAGAAGCAACCAACAGCAACAATAAAAACACGTTATCGTATGTATCCGTGTTATTTCTTTGCCTATGTGACCCCTTTGTTTAATTGGTTAAAATTAACCAAAATGAAATTCATCATATTGCCTATTTCGTTCTGAACAATCCTGAGCCCTATGTGTTATAAAAAATACAGCAAAACAAATAATGGCTAAAATTATCTGGGTTTTAAAGCCTACTCTCAAACCTAAACACATTTTATTTACTTGCCACTTTTTCAACCCAAACGCATACAAGAAAGAGTGTTGCCAAATTGTACTCCATCCATCATTCATATGCAGATTTTTGGAGTTCCTTAAATTAAGATAATTCTAGTGGTCATTAATTTTTCCCCAAGCCTCTGCAACAATTGTTAACAATTAACAATTTAATGTTAACCCTAACCCTAACCCTCAAACCATTTTGTTATTCACGTCCTCACTTATTATGAAATATACAGTACTGTATTATAATTGGGCTTATTGGAAAACATTGTTTCTTTGCAACACATTTTCTGGAAGAAACTATTCTGAAGATCCTTGAAATGAGTGTATAGTAGTTTTCCCCCAAATCTTTTGCAACAAGATTCCTGGAGAAGAACCTCTAAAACATTTCAGCTGTTATAATTTATCATGATATGTTTTCAGATGTGATTCGTAATTTTCTCAAGAATGCTACAAAATTAAAAGGACTTAAAAAATTTAAATGAAATCCTGTGTTCTGCGTTCATTTGGTGCCTTGTTTGTTTGCAGCGTCAATCAAAATCACAGGTTTCCATATGTCTTCCTGGAGAACGCCCTGGCTTGCACATTAATTTTCCATCAATCAGCTAATTAGCAGCTCTTTCTCAGTTGAAGTCAGTGTGTTAGCGCTGAAAAACAGGACAAATTACACTCCAGGACCACAGAGAAAAACATGTGAACTTAAAACAAATTACGTTTTTACTAAAATCTCAAGGGAGCGCTAAAATTGGGCATCTGTGAACAATGATCCTGTTTGTGTTTTTAGTATTCTCCTGGTGCCACAGCTCCTTCATATGATAGTGATTATCTATTACATTTCCAGTGCATGCAAACAAACACTTTTAGACTCATAAACCTCTTATATAAATTAGTTATATTTTAGTTCCCCTGCGCTTCCCCATTGTGAATCTAGCTTGTTTGACTTTGTAATTAAAATCTGGCAACCTCGCCATGGTCCTGATGGATCTCTGCAGGTTTTTAGGATACCTGGGCACTTAAAAGCATAAAGCAGCCATTAAAAGCTTTTTAGGACAAGGCCAGAGCGTGAGGCTCTTTGTGCTCCACCATTAGTCAAAACGAACAGAACAGACCAGGCAATTTAGGAATACAATATTAAATAATTCAGCATTATTTATCAAACGGAACTGTTCAGGTTTACACGTTGCAGTTTCCTAGTGCATGATGTTATGGTTGTGAATGTGAAATTTAAATTTTTCTAAGTTTAATATCTCACCAACAAGTGCATCATGGCCAGAGGAAGTGAGGCGATAAGAGAAAAATGCTGTTAGATCACTCTATTAATGTCACTGAATTTATCCTTTTCTTTCTTTTAATCTGTTTTGATCTAATCCCCTCCCTAAACCCTGTTTGACACTGCAGGATTACACGGATTAGACTAGGCGAGGATTAGCCGAACATTTTGACAATACATTTTCTTCACAAATAATGAAAGTGCATGGTCCCCTTCCCAAAAAAAAACTCATCCTTTTTTTGCTCTCCAGCTAGCACCGACTATAGGCTGTGGTGCATCACGTGACCCCAGACGTGTCATTTATAATATTCTCCATTGTACCGTCTGTTCCAAAAAAAAAACGAGATCCAAGTGTTGCTATTCCCAGGCCAGCCCCCGGTTTGCAGCGGTCACCGCCGTCGCTGAGGCTCTGACATTTCTCTTAATTGATTGTGTGAAGGTGGCGGTCACGGTGGCGCCGTCTGCGCTCCTCCACCAGCGCGCGCTGCCCGTTCCACCTGTCCTGTGTGAATGCGCGTTAATGAGAACGGATGGAATGTAGAAATTAATTTTATCCAACTACTAAATGTTATGCGTAATTAACGTGGAACTTGGCGTGGAAGGCGAAATGTGACCTTTTTGTGCAAGGAGCGTGTTAAAGTGACTGACAGGTTGTCCTTCAGTTCAGTGCTCTAAACTTACACGACATAGTGCAGTATGTCATACACAGCCGTATGTTTAGGGTCTTCACTGGTTCTTTTCGTTTAAATTCCCCTTGGGGATTTTTTTCTGAACTATTTATTCCTGTGACTTTATCAAACAACGGCTCGAATTTATACTGTAGATTTTATATACTGACTGTCCTTGTTAGAAAAAGATTCCAGTTTAAAATATAGGGCATATTTTCTATTTTATGATAAGTTACTCGTTGAATATATGAATAAGTAAACATCTGTTTATTTATTTATTTATTGTTTATACATTTATTGTTGAAGTTTAAGGCCTGAAAAAGAAATAGGTTAGTAAAAAGCAGGTTTAACTCTACTATTCACTGTAGGTTTTATCTTTACTATTAACGCCTGGAAAAGATGTAAAGTGGTTTAAGATGCATGCATAAATGGACAGCATTAGCATAAGAGAAAGTCTTAATGGTGCACTAAAACACGAGATAAAATATGTCTGACGTCATTTTGATAAATTTCTGGCTTAAATTTGCCGTATGTCATCTTCATCCTCATCATCATTATCCAGTCATGAATTGTTCAAAGTGGTGTGATTTAGGTGTGATTCTACTGATGTAAAATGTATGTGTATATATATATATATATATATATATATATATAATTGTATTATATTTATATTATAAAATGTATATTAGAAATATATAAGCCTAGAGGTAAGACGATTTATACACAGATAGTTTTTCACAGCATACATACATGTTTCAATTACAACTAAAAATCATTTAAAATAATGAAAAACAGCATTTTGCCAGTCCCGCATCAGTTCATAGACTTTATACATTGTGTCTATGCACTATTCTTTTTAAGAACTGAACAATCTGTCCTATGCCATATAACGAAAATCATTCATTCAAGATCAGACATTTTTTACTGAATGCCGATTTAAAAATTATTCCAAGAAGAAATATTTTATTCTCAGTTAAATTATCCATGCTGGAACATTACAAAAAGTCTAAAGCAGCCTAAACATCTGAGGATCCTCATCTATCTTACAAGTTTTAGGTTTTGAACTGTTGAGTGATTTTTTTTTTTTTTTTGAGTGGGCGGCAGACCCCTGGCCGTGCGCTCCGACACCACAAAAAAATCTCCACGCTTTTTTCATAACAAGCCGAGCGCAAAAACGTGAAGCACATTTATCACTACCTTTTTATGCAGGCTCTGTTTTAGATGCGCTCTTTAGCATACAGGCTGCTGCAGGCTGCGGTGTTTATTCAGCTCTTTGACTCTCCGAAACGCGCAAGTGGTGAGATTCCCACGGACCGAGCCTCACGCTGCAGCCTGCCGCGACAACCATTACACTTTTAGCACAGCCTCCTGCTCTCTAACCAAAACGACCCCCCTCCATCTTTGTTTGAATAGGGTTTGTTGATAGACTCTAACCAGCCAGCATCTCAGGTACCAGCGTAATTTGTTGGCCCTGTTTGGCCACCACTGAGAGCCACGCTGCTGCTACCAGCCCCCCTCTATAATAAAACCATACGCGCCCTGTCCTCCAGACACTGCCTTATTTATTCCTCCTTGTCGCTTAATGACCTCTCCAGTGAAATGAAGTGAGCTTAGTCGGTGCTAGAACGCGAGCAGATAAAAGCCTCGCGTGCTGAAAGTGCCATACAGCAGAAACTCCCAGTGTTGACTTGACACTTTGCTGAATATAGTGTTAGAGCGTTCACTAAAAAGTTAATACAACACTGCAGGTGATGGTGCAACTTCCAGGTGCCAGTGCGACAATGCTGATGTGATGTGATGTAATGTAATGTGTATGTATGTGCAGACAGAAACTGTTGACAAAAAGATAAAAAAGTAACAGTACATTTCTTTTATATCCAGCATTAATACTGCATGCGCACTTTGCACAGGCGTACTTGGGACAGCTGAATATGGCCATATACAATCTACTGTATACATTTTCTCCTAATATTGCTCAAATCGTCGTATTTAACACCTGTCAATTAAATTTTCTTTAGTGTGTTTCTTTCAGGCACTTATTCTAATAAGAATTTAAATATATTCTCAGCAGTTAATCAGAACCTTAGAAGAAGAACAGGAACCATCTTGTCTTCTTTTATTTATCATTTTTTCTTTGCACCGTTCTCTAATTAATGATGTTACCAAATAATATGCATCAGGCATAATAATGCAAATATGTAGCCTATATTGAAAATAATATGCATTAACGTATGTATTTGTTTGCCTAATTATATTAGCAAACTTAGCTTTTTATTTTTTTTTTAATCAAATGAATTTTCAATCAATCATATACAACATGTTCAAATCTATTTAAAAAAAATTATCAAAGCATTTATGTACATAATAATCGTCGTAAATTGAAAAAAATCTAGAACGGCACAATCATACTCATGCGTAAAAAGAAAGTGGGCTATTAATCCGATATCAGGTAGGAGATTGTTTTGTTTTAACACGTTTGTGCACATTTGAGGTTGTAACCTAACATGGACCGCGTGTGGATGGCCACATCTCACCTCAAATCACATTTTTGAGAGGTTTTAAGCAGTTTTGAAGTGTTTGGAGATGCACTTAAGTTTGAGGAACTATAATAATAACAATAATAATAACAATAATAATAATAATATTATTATTATTATTATTATTATTATTATTATTATTATTATCAGGTTTGAATAATTTGATTATGCTGTGCTCATGAATCCAAAGCGCGCGTTTTATCCAAATGTTGCTCTAAATATGTTATTCAGGATGATGATTATAATCAGGAATCGGTCCATTGTGATTGTTATAACTCGTGCCTCAACATCTCTAATCAGAGCCTCTTCAAAAAAGCGAGCGTTCCGTGCGTCCCATGCGCGTCTTCAAGAAAGAAAAACTCGCCACTGATTGATGGCCCCATGTTCCTCTCCTCCCCGACATCACTCTCTCTCTCCCTTCTCTCCTTTCGTGCGCCCACGGTTAGTGACGTATTGTACTCCATTGTGTCGCATTATCCCGCATTGTGCGGCGGCGCTCGTGCGCTCTCCGGAGCCGCGCGTCCGCCTCAGTAATGAAGTGCGCGAGCTCTTAAATGCTACCTGCTTTTTAAGAGAAGCCTTGAAACGGGGTCGCAGGGGTCAACCTGCCTGGGTGACCTCTGAAAAGCAGCGCATTGTCCGGTTTCCGTGGGTGCAAAAAAGCGCACGTGGACAAACGCAAACAGCACTTCATCGCTAATAAGAGCGAAGGACACACACACCACAAAGTCCTCCAACACCTGCGTGGCTCTTCAGGCGCTGCTCGCCATCCGCTGCTGCTGCTGCTGTTGTGTCGCGCCTTTTCACTGTTATAAAGCTTTTATATTTAACTGATTTGTGGCACTTCATGGCGCACCAGACTGAAGCTGTTTGCAAATGAGAAATTAATTAGGCTCTAAATAATAATAATAATAATAATAATAGGGGAAAAGTGTTAATTAAACATTTATCCAATATCAGCAGGGCACTGAGTAACATGATACACAACAGCCACCTGTGTAGCTTAAAATATTGAATATGATTAAATAATAAATAGTAACCACTACATCATTACCTTATTATAAGTATTCGTGTAATCATGGCACCAACTTAAATATAGCCCCATATAGTTTTATTATATTACTGCTTTAAAAAGAACATCCGAATAAAAAAAACATTTATTATTTAAGAATAACAAATGTGCTTTTTTATCTATGCTATATCTTTACGTATGTTATAGATGTATTTGCAATATTTTACCCTAAAAGTATTTTTGACATGTGACATCATGATGATGAATGATGATGATTTATAATAATAATAATAATAATAATAATAATAAAAGTATTGTTGTTGTTGTTGTTGTTGTTATTATTATTATTTCATGGTAGTTATTGGTTAAGTTCCAATAAAAAAAAATATAATAATAAATAAAAGTCTACTAACCAGTCAAATGTGTTCCCTAATTAATTAAGTGATAAAAATGTTAATCGTTTTCTTAAGCGTTTGAGGGGGTAAACAAGGTGGGCGTGGCTTATCCTTAGGTGCGCGGCTGCTCGCCGGTGATTGGCTGGCGCGGCCCGTTAATGGCACGCGACTGTCGATGTCCTTATAAAAGGTCTTCGCGTGCCGGGATTCCCTAAACTGCAGAAGAGGATGGACGCCGTGCTGGACCCGTTCTCAGCCCTGGACTCTTTCTCCTCCACATATTTCGACGACGATGATTTCTTCACCGAGCGATGCTCGCGTGAGCACATGGACACGGACGACTTCTTGGACGACGACGTTGACTTCCTCGCGAGTCAGATTCAAGAGTACTACGAGGAGTGTCGTGCGCACGATGAAGAATACGGCTGCGACGTGGGCCGCTTCTCCTCCTCCTCTTCATCCTCTTCCTCGTCCTACGGTGTGTGTGAGTTCTCCCCGCGGCGCGGAGACGGTGCGCTGCAGCTGAAGCGGCGGAGGAGAGCCCGCTCCGAGCAGGAGATGCAGCAGCTGCGCCAGGCCGCCAACGTGCGCGAACGCAGGCGCATGCAGTCCATTAACGACGCGTTCGAAGGTCTGCGCTCGCACATCCCCACCCTGCCTTACGAGAAACGCCTCTCCAAAGTGGACACGCTGCGGCTCGCAATCGGCTACATCAACTTCCTGGCCGAACTGGTGCAGTCCGACGCGCCAATCCGGAGCTCCAGTCACGAAGCTCTGAACCAACCCAAAAAAGTCATCATATGCCACAGAGTTACAAGTAAAAGCCGAGCAAACATTTCCACACTTACCATGCACCTGTTAGGCTTATTATTTCACAGTCAGTCACTGGTAACTCATCAATTATTGTATATATTTTTATTTCTTTTGTACGAATTGCAAATGTTCATATGTGTACAACTTTTCAGACTTTTTACTTTATTTCTTCTCGCTATTTATACAGCAAATTAATATGGAAAAACAGAACATCTGTTATTTAATTATCTGATAGCTGAGAGTGAAATGTGTTTCAAACTGAACAGCTATATATTTTCCAAACATATAGCCTACCAATATCTATTACTATTATTATTATTATTATTATTAGTAGTAGTAGTAGTAGTAGTAATGTTTTCCTGATTTTTTTGTTGTTGTTCCTCTCCAGGATCTCCTTCTCCTGATGACCCAGATTACGGCCTGCCCCCTTTGGCCGGTCACTCTTTGTCTTGGACGGATGAGAAGCAGCTCCGGGAGCAGAACATCATCCGCAGGGCGAAGGTTTGGACCCCGGAGGACCCTCGCAAGGTGCACTTCAAATCCGCGCTCACCGACATTGAGAACGAGCCTCCGTTTGAGCTGGTGGCGTGATCCTCTGACTCGTCTTTACTCAGTACATGGACTGTGTGGGATTCTCCTCTGTGATCTTGTCGCATTTATGTTACTATGTAAATATGTATTATTATTATTATTATTATTATTATTATTATTATTTCAGCTGTCCAGTCTGGAGCTGAACATAGAGCCACTGGCAATCACTGTGTAGTTCGTCGTTATTTAATTGTTGCTTAATTGAATTTTTCTGATAATATATATTTATAATTTAACGTTGATTTCTACGGATGTCCAACGAGACAGAACTTATTTTTTATAAAAATGAAACGTACCGTGTCTCAAATGGTCTATATTTATAATGATGATGATGGTGATCATGATCATGATGATGATCATGATGATTCAATAAATTCTCCTATTGATTCATTCTAGCCTGACTTTTTTTGTATTTCTGTTTTATTTACATGTTTGATTGAAAATTTAATTTAATACAGGTTTCATGACCTGTCATTAGTGATATATAATACCTTTACTATTAGAAATCACATTATATGAACGTGGACAAAATGATAATAACACAGAGAATTCTAATAATTAAAATGTTGAATGTGTCCATCTGTTCAGGATAAAATATGCTTGACATCTGTTATTTTTTATTATTATTATAAAAATAACCTCTTCAAATATCTACAGGTAAAACGTACTGCACACTATAACATAATGATAATGTAATTATTTTACAGCACTATCATATTTGTTGCTAAAATGTATTAAAGAACAATAATACAACATTAATAAAAAAAAATTCTGTTGGAGGTGTTCATTAACATATAGTACTTTTAATAATTCCTCAAGGCAACAAATGGCCATAAAGGGATCAAGATTAAGTACCAGTTGCTAAATTGGACCTTTAATTGTGCTGAAAACAAACAAAAATTTGAATTAATTGACAACTGAAACTAAGAATTCATTCAATAGTTTTGCTGTTTGCCACAGAATTAGATACTTAACAGTGCAAGCCAAATACACTTCTTTCTGTTGTGTTGTTATTAAATACAGTTAGTGTCTTTTTCTATTAAAAAAAAAATCCCTTGGGTTGGATGTTCCTGGTCTGCAGTGGTCATCAAAAGTGTTCCAAGGAACAGAGAAAGAATCATGGGTGGCCAAGGATCACTGATGTGCAGAGGGAGTGAAGGTTAGCATGTCAGGTCTGATTGCACAGAAGAGCTGTTGTTGTTGTTGTTTAGTCATTTAGTTGTGTCCAACTCTTTGTAACCTTATAGACCATAGCATGCCAGGCCTTCCTAGATGCTGTCCATGAGGTTTTCTGGTCCAGGATACTGGAGTGGGTTTCCTTCTCCAAAGGATTATCTCCGGGGAATTTGGAAATGCCAATTAGCCTAATCTGCATTTCTGATGACTGTGGAAGGAAACCAGAGAACCAGGAGGAAACTCACCAAGAACGGGGAGAGCATGCAAACCCCATACACACAGACCCAATGTGAGAATCTAACCCAGGACCTGACAGTGCAGGGTGACCACAGAATTGGACCACAGAACAGTGGAAGAAGGATTTGGCCATCCTTTGGCATCAGATTTGGCCATCAGTTTTTTTTTTTTTTTTTTTTTTGCATCATTTGGATGGCTGGGTGTGGAAGAGATGGCACCAAGATGTACTATGGGAAGAAGGCGAGCCAGCAGACGCAGTGTGATGCTCTTGGATGTTCTGCTGGAAAACTTGGTGTCCTGCGATTCATGTGGATGACACTGTTGCAGACCGAGTTACACCCCTTTGTGGAGACGGTGTTCCCTGATAGCAGTGTCTTCCTGCCTGATAATGTGCCCTGACAAACTGCACACATTATTCAGAAACGGTCCAAAGAGAACAACAAAGAGTCTGAGGTGTTGCTTCAGAGTCCAAATTTTCCAGATCTCAATCCGATCAAGCATCTGGATGTGCTGTGCCAGATATCTCACACACACACACACACACACACACACACACACACACACACACACACACACACACACACACACACACAC
>JAQMYK010000018.1:1308210-1320057 GCA_030014345.1 Clarias buthupogon | reverse complement strand
CACACACACACACACACACACACACACACACACACACACACACACACACACACACACACACACACACATTCAAAGGTCTTTTGGAGTCCAGGCTTCAACAAGTCAGACGTCTTTGCTGCACAAGAAGAAGTACAAAATATTAAAATATTATGTAGGTGTTTTTATTGTTATGTCTGACCCATGTGTATGATGTTCAGTAACCCAGTCATGTATTCCTTTCAGTGAGTCTCTTCAGACTTATGTGTATTTAGTAATTCTACGTAAGTGTCGAGACCTGGTAGTAATAAAATGATCTAATAGCTTACACTCATTTGAGATAAATATTTAGAATGTGGCAAATACAGCTCAACTTATGAGTTAAAAATGATCTAAGACTTTGCAACAAAATTAAAGCTACTTCTGTCTAAGAACAGCTGAAATGATGAGTGTAAAGTTTGGGCTCTGGCTCATCTCCTGCATCTTAAACACAAACACACAAATGAAATGCAACATCTGAAAGATGCCACAGCTTGATAAGCGCGTACGTGTGTGTGTATGTGTGTGTGTTTATTTATTAGCTATAAATAGTTGGAAGAGGTCTGAGGTTGCTCCAGTCCCCAGGGGGGAACCATGCAGGTGCTCGGAGGCTGAATTTTCCCGTGGAAGCTTTTTCTCTGCATGCTCTACGTCAGCTCACGGATTTCTTAAGAACCAACCCAAAACTTAAAAACTCTCAGAGCCCCCAAAACACCCTTTCAATCACAGACACACACACAGTTCCACATGGAAGAGAAAAAGCAACAAAGCAGCAAGTTACACATGAAACCGTATCTTGGGTAAGCTCCATGCTTTATTAAAAATAGCAACTTTAATTATAAGCACTTTATTATTATTATTATTATTATTATTATTATTATTATTGTTGTTGTTGTTGTTGTTTATCTTTTATGTCCTACAATTACAATTCTGCGCTCCAGCTGTTTTTTTTTTTTGTGCAAACCCTACTAATCCTTTCAATTTTGCTTCAACTTTAACATGAAATTATCCAAAACGTAACGCATTATCGCCTCATTAAGCCTCTAAACTAGCGCGTGTCATCTCATTAGGGCTCATTAGAAAAACAAATGGCACCCGGGACTGACAGCGGATGAGTCGCACTGAGAATCGCAGAGCAGCTGGATTATATACTTCACTCATGACAACATTTTGGTTTAGGAGAAATCGTTGTTGGATTTTTTTTTTTGGACACTTTGTTGGAAGAGATGAAGAATCAGCATTTGTCGGAATCTAAACTTGGGATAAATGGCACTGGGACTGTAATGTATGTGTGATTATGAAACATCAGAATCACCATGACAGAGTGATGAGCAATATTTTTAACCCCTGACTCACCTGATGGATCAGCTCAATGACCTTGGGCGCCGGATGAGGATAAGGATGAAATGTCGGATAAAGTGTGTGGCTGGAAATGAACTCTACAAGAAAACGTAGACTTTGCATCAGGGTTGCCAAATTCGACGATTTCATCACCACGATTTCATTTAATCATCCTGCTGATGCCGAATTATTCCAAGCGCATGACTTTCCTTGTTCTTTTTACTCTGGATTAAAGTCGATCAGGCAACGTTGTTCTGTGCACCAGTGAACTTGGAAGTGTTTTGCCTCGCCAAAATGCACAAATAAGATGCTAAAATACGCTTCTTGCGCGCCTGTACTAATGATGGAGCTGTGGCGAGTCCAACGGACAGCTCGGCAAAACATTTATAATAATAATAATAATAATAATAATAATAATAATAATAATTGTTGTTGTTGTTATTATTATTATAATTATTATTGTCTTCATTATTTTCCCAATTTCGTTTTTACTTATATTCTTCATTTGTTTCACGTGGATGAAAGCACACAGATTAGGTGCACTTACTATCATAAGACACTATTTATTTAAATTACATCATCTTCTATTGCACAACCACGTGATCTCTTACAATACTGTATATTTATATTTTTAAAAGTACTCTATAGATTATACATATAATATCAAGTTAGCTTATTGCTCTTGTCTTCTGAAGAAAACGCGTGGAAATTTTGCAAAAACGATTTTATTTTACAATTTCAACTAAAACGCACAAAATATATAATCGTGATAATATCGTGCCAGGAGATTACCGCGGTATGATCAATATTAATATTGCTAAAATTCCGGGGGGGGACCTAAGCGCATCAGTCTAAAATTTCAGTTATGTGCTACATTTTTAAGAGAAGAAAAGTGCAGTTTATGAAGAGAGAGAAGGAGAGGTAGAGTGAGCTCAGACAAACCGCAGCTCCGTGCTGAGCTCCATTCCGGTGCGTGCGCAAAACTCGGTACGCCATGGTCACATGCTTATTACCGTCCCCCTTTAAAAACGTTAGAAAGCTATTACCCCTGCCTTTTGCAAGTGACTGGATGAAATTGTGACTAAAACATGTCTGAGAAGCGCAAACACACATATGTCAGATTGTTTCATTAAAAGTCTTTTCTTTATTTGCTTTCTGTGCGCTTTTGTGCGCGGATGCGGTTTTGGCTCAGAAAGTTCAAATGATTCGCCACATAGACACCGGTTGCTTTCTCAAGAGCTGTTGCTGCGTACAAAAGCCCCATATGCTTAATGGCAGTGGCGGAGAGGCTTTAAAAATGAAAACGGGGTCTTTTTAAAAGTTGGAAAGGTTCCCTTTATTTGATTTAGATGGCACAGGCTGCTTGCGCGCAAAGCGAAAACGCGCCTGGCCATTGACTCCGGCTCTCATTTATCTCGGGCCATAAGTGTGTTTCATTACAGCCATGAGCTTTTCATCGGCCGCCTTTGTTTCCTGTGAACGTCTAATGCCGTGAATTAAAGAAGTGACAATATTTTCCATCAGCTTGAAGCTCTGAGAGAAGGGCTCTCGAGTTTGGCAAAAATCAGGCGCATCATTCATCCTGTCACGCCGCACCTGTGCGCCTGGCATTCAAACTCCACAAAACCTATTCTTATTAACCTTAATTATTCAAAAACGGTGGCACAATGGCTGAAATGGAGCAGGTTGAAGTCTGTTTATTGGCCCTAAATGTTTTTTTCTCTTCCTGAGAGATCTCCCCAAGGCTCTTTGTTCAGGACCTCTCTTCTCCTTTCAGCCTCGTAGAACGTTTTTTTTTTTTTAGTCAGGATTTTCAATTGCAGCATCTGCTTCATCGGAGGGATCAAAAATATGGAGACACCAAACATATGCATGTGAGGGATTTGTTAAATCCCTGTAATGAGTTATTAACTGCGGTCGAACAAAAGCGCACAGGATGGCGAGGGCCTTTTGGTAATACAGTCACTTTTTGGAAACGCCTGGCTATTACACTTCTGTGTAAAATGAACGCCAGGTGATGAGACTAAAATGCTTAAAGGCCAGCTCTCTTTTTCTCTTTCTCTCCCTCTGTCTCTTACTCTTTCTGTGCTCCTGCCTCTTTTCTCTCTCCATGTGAAAAACCATGTCGACGCACATAAATTTAATTGGCTGATCAGTCTAATTGACTTGAAACAAAACTGTTTGCGGAGTCGCATAGTTTAAAAAAGTGCGCTCACGTCCACACGTCGTGCTTTACTGTTCCCATATTGTACCAAAGACAAAGCTTAGTGCTACATTAAAGGCGAGAAAACCATGCCAACACGTCTTGGAGACGTTGTAAGGGCCTCTCTGTGTCTCTCTTTAAGCAGCTGCTATCCAGGGCCTAGACGCACACAAAAAAGAAAGAAAATAAAAAGAAGTTGGAAATAACCAGGTGCAGAGAAACCATAGCACAGAAAGCTGGACAAGGATGGATATGTTACGCTTAGCAATAAAGATATCAGTGCGCTTGTTTGAGGTTACTTTGGTTACTTTGGCACCGAGAGTCCCCTCCTTTTCTGGGGTCCCTTGTGTGAACCAAACTTTAAACACCTGTTGCTCGGGTTGCTCTCATCATAAATCCAGTGGAATAATCATGATTATGTTATCATGGTAAACGGGAGGGGGTGGAGGGGGTAAGCGGAATCGTGAGGTATTAAAGCCCCCCCTTGGAGAGAGAGAGAAGGGATTTTGGCAGGGTTAAACGCTTAAAGAGACTCCACTGGTGTTTATTGTATCTGGCAGCTGGCACCCTGATGGCCAAACACTAATGAAATGGCTATAATCCGAAATATGAGCGGCTTTAATGCTTATTAACGTTTATAAAAGTCTATACTGTTGTACTGCTGAGACCACACAGCAAAAATCATCCGGGTTTTACAGCAGTTTGAAGACTGCACACGCCAGTGCACTAGCTGTTAAATTGAGCACTGGATAGATTTTGCACACATTTTTATTTTATCCAAAGAGAAATTAATGCATTTAATCCAAAGCAGTTGAGGGATTAAGTGTCATGCCCAAGTGCCCACCGGTGGTGCTGTGGTAGTACTGGAGTTTGAACGAACTACGAACTACTTGGTCAAAAATGAAGAACTTTATCTGCTGAGCTTCCATTGCCCTTTAGCTCACACTTACTGTATTAGCAGGTCTCGCCCACACACGAGTGAAATTTGAACACATTTGTATCAGTATACGTGGGCGAAGTACCATGATGATGGAGTAGAAGCATCACCAGATTTCAGCTGCAGCAAATGCCAGTTAATGCGAGTGTATGTACAACTATAGATGGATAGAAGCTGATTCAGTGATTAAGGTTGTAACCTGCAGGCTGTCAGTTCAGATCCCGAGTTCATAGACGGTTATGTCTTCTAAGTACGTCTGTTTATTAAAGCCTCATAAGTTTGAACGATGCTCTTAAGGAATTTGATTAGTTTCTACGCTAGCATCAGACTGGAAAAGGTTTAAGTAGCCAGATGTCTTCAGTGACAAGTATTGATCCTGACAGACACTTAATCTCTAAACATGAGGACGTAAATAAGCACCTTAGAAGAAGAAGAATCTATACTGGATATATTCAGCTAACATTTTTTTTTAAATATATATATGATTACAGTACTGTAGAAATTTAAACACTGTGTTATTTGTTTTAGTTCATCGATTTAACCAAATTTTTAAAGAAAAAAATGAGGAGGAGGAGTATGAGGAAAAGAAGTAACCTGTTTTCATCTCCAATGTGTCTAATATTGCATGGGCAGGATGATGATGATGATGATGGTGGTGGTGGTGGTGGTGATGAAAAGAAGAAGAGGTAATACTAGGTATATTCAGCTAATATCTGTAAATATATATTATTGCAGGAGAAATGCAAACATTGTTTAATTTGTTTATTCGTTCTAACTTCGTCAATGTAAGTAAGTTTTTAAAGACGAATGAGGAGGAGGAAAAAAAGAAGCAACATGTTTTCATCCCCCATGTGTCAAATATTGTAGCATGGGCAGGATGATGATGATGATGATGATAAATTTGAAAAAGAAGAAGGAGAAATACTAGGTATATTCAGCTAACATTTAAAAAATATTATGATTAGAGTGAAAATTTAAACATTGTCTTATCAATTTATTCGTTTTAACTTCGTCATCTTTTAGATTTTAAATATTTAGGTCGTGTCTTTAAAATGTAACAAATTAAAATATTAATTGTGTGTTTAATCGTGTCACCTAAATTCCTGTAGACCAGAAACAAACATTGATTTATTTTTCCATTTTTATTTTATTTTTTATTTTTATTTAACTCTGCAACCACAATCCGACTCCTAGCACAAACAATAAACCCATTATAAATTCCTCTCAGAATCCTTCTGGCATGAATGAATATGATCGCTTTGTAAGTGTACAGTTTCTTTACAATGATCTATTAAACAAATAATCAATGCGTCAGATGGACACTTGTCTTGGTTCCAAACCCTCTCCATGGGACCTGGATGCGGTTCAGCGCGCAGCACATTAACAACAAGAAGAAAAAAACCTCTTTAATAAGTCATGCACGTCTGTGATGAGTTATAATAAACTGCGCACTGGGGACAGCTGGCCTTGCTTGGCCACGCACAGAGTCGCAGTGCCACCCTGGATCTGCCATGCACAGCCACTGTGACCTTCCCCCTCCAGCTCGCCTTTCACAACATTACAGCCATAAAGGCGTCGTGCTATGATCTTTGTGCTCCGTAGAAAGGGCTCGAATATGGTGCTTAATAGGAGAGGCATTGTGTCCAGCTTTTGCATGCCTCATCCTATGAATTATTGCTTCTCTTTTATTCGCATGGGCTGCAGTTACCATATGAGGTTCATCCAGAGCCTGCCAGGCACTTGACTCCCATTTTTATTAATGCTTCTTCTTTCCCGAATAGCACGGGAATGAGAAGGAACGCCCGAGGTGTCATACTAAACAAATCCTCCCGTGATTAACTAAACCACGATGTGTTTAGAGCATTATTTCAACGGGACACACTGATTGTTAATTAGTTTTAATTGCTGTAATGCGACTCTGGAGAATGATAGAGAATTGTCATTAAACATATCTGCTTAGTCAAACAGGTGGTTTTTCAATCACCTTCGAATTTTCCGACTGTCCCTGAGATGATATCAGTTCACACATTAACAATTTTCTCTATTTTATTGTTGTGAATTTTTTTTTTTTTTTAACTGAATAATTCACGGAATCTGCGACCAATAATATCCTGCTTGCGCAACTACAAAAACACATGATAACTTTAAAAAAGACTTTTGTTTGTATGGCCTTATGCACGTGACCTCAATACAAATCCAAGCTCAGTGTCATTTTCAGAACAAATTCTGTTTATGCGCGTGTTCTTATAACTAATAAATGAATTAGTGTGTTTTAATCTGTTAAAATATTATCTAAAAACACACCAAGGTATTTAGGGTGTAATTACAAAAAGCAGAACATTTCAAGTCTTTTTTTGTTTCCTCGTTTTAAGGCCAGCACAGATATTAAAATATGCGCCGGTGTTCGTGGGTTGCACGATGGGTTTTTTTTTTGTTGTCCTAAAATGTCTCTTATGTGTCATATACCATCTATACTTTTAAAGTAAAATATTGAATACATGATTAACTTTTATGTTCTCATAGGCTTGTAAAGGAATTTCGCTCTTGCTCTCTGAGGAAACGCGTTCCCAAGTTATTCAGCGCGCGGAAACCCTGACACCCACACACACACACACACACACACAGAGCCCCGAACAAAAATGTGATAAAATACAAATATGCAAATGTTGCGAAGCGCGGGTGTGCGTGTTAATGCGGTGAGGAGGTGAGAGCCCCCGCACACCAGGGCGCGACAATATGTTTCCGTTGCGCGCGTCCTGCGCTCCGGACACGCAGCCTCTCCACCGCCGCCTTTGTTTCGCTTTAGGAGAAAGTAGAGAATCAGAAATATCTCTTTTTTTCTAGTTTCTCTTTTTTCTTGACGTTGCTTGGTGAAAATCACAAAAAGAATTTCACCAGGCCTTAGTTTTAATATTTACAAAAAAAAGTTGGTAAGTCGATTAGAACGCATCGTTTGGTATAGGGCATGAACTTTCCTTCCCTGTTCTGTTTTTCAGCTGGGATAGATGATGACGATGATGATGATGCATTTACAGAAAGAAATGCAAAACGTGGTGCTGGTGGTGATGGTATGTTGGGGTGGGGGGTGTCATTCAGCTTTCTTTAAATAGAGTAAAAAAAATAGACACTGATCAATTCAAAGTGTAAAAGCTGCGACAAAGTTAATCTCACTTGTGCAAAGAGCGAACTGTGTTTCCCTGTGTGTGTGTGTGTGTGTGTGTGTGTGTGCGCGCGTGTGTATGTACGTGTGTGTACCCTGGGTAACACAGGCAGTGCTGCAAGCTCTCGGGTTCTTTATTGTGCTCCTGAAGGCTGTATAAGAGGCAGCTCAGTGCTGATTTGCTCCATAAGTTTCTTCTACTGGGTTTTAATGGCCTCGGGCCAGGCCTGGGAACGCTTCCAGCCTTGACTCCCATTAACCCTCTATGGTGAAACTCTGCTGGAATCCAACACACCAGCCATCGCCATTTATCCCCTAACTAATGCAACCAATTAATTTCTTGAGGTGCACAAAAAAATCCAGTTTTTTTCCAGTGTTGTTTTACAAACTGTGCTATAGTGTGTGTGTTTAGTGACTTTGCCCCCTCCTGAGAGCGTTTAAGGTGCTGATATAAATCAGACACCTGACTCTGGTCTTGCTGCAGAGGAAAAACCGAGGAAAAAGGGAAGAAAAGAAGAAGAAGAAAGAAGCACTTCAGACTGAGAACAGCCGATAAGTGTGATGCATTGTGTTTTCTTTGACATGCAGTAGCCTAGTTAATAAGAGATTACAAGGAATTAAAGCATAATCACATAATCCCGGTGCGAAAGGGCCCCGGCAGTGATCCCAGCTCGCCATAACCAGATGAACATCCGTCTGAAATGACACTCTGTTAAAGGAGAAATTGGTAATTGATTCTAAGCTTGTCTGTGAGGATCAACGAGGGCTGAGAGAAGCTGGCTCTGGAGTACAACACCGCAGGGGATTCATACTGAGGGGCAACATACACACACACACACACACACACACATACACACACACACACACACACTCATAGACGCACTTGCTTCTGTTTTCTTGGTATCCTTTTAAGGTCCATCCACTGACCAAATGATGGAGCCTCACCCTAACCTTATCCTCAGGAACCAACAAGAAACCTTTTGGTCAGTATGTTCTATTTAAAAGGCGATACTCCTGTCCGATAATCCCATACTGGGGGCATCTGGCCATCAGCAAGCTTTTAAAACATTCCCACACACACACAATTACACTCTCACACACACACTGAGGCCTGTATGCCCAAATCTACTTACAGAATAGATACAGTATTTCTATATAACATTCTATTATACCATCTATACCATTTACATAAAACATTACATATGTGCTTTTACCTAAATCACTTTTTAAAAAGTCTACAGGTTAAAATATCACATGATGTTGACATCAGAATAAGACCAGATATGTTAACAAAATATTACAAGCTTCTACATCTAGATGTTTAAAGGAAAAGATCTATTCCTTTCTTAGATTTTCTCATTTTAGTGAATTTCATGCAAAAAAAATTTTTAACAATGAGATATATTTATTTCCAGAATAAATGTTTTTTAATTTACTGTATGTTTTTTTTTATATCTATATAAGAAATGAATATTGCTTTCAAAGATGTATGATTAAGCCTGCTGTGATGATGATGATGATGATGACTAACATAATGTCTTTTTTCCAGTGTAAAACTCCACTACACACATGGAAGCGGATTCATCCCACCCTACAGTGAAGTTCTACAAAACCTGAAATGCATCCGCTCATCCTGTTTCCCTCCACAAACACCATCCAAAACCTCCCAAGCCCTGAGTCTTCTCAGGGTTTGTTATTTTTTTGACTGTGTGAATCTAAAGGACATTCTTGGATGTCTCCTGATGTTGGCTACAGAACACACACGCACTTTTTTGAGCCGCTGTGGAAGTGGATTACGGCCATTCAGTCCCGGAGTCAATTAAAGCCTGTTAAAGTCACTGCAGGCTTTGTTTACACATTATGGGAACTCTGTGAAGTGGGAGGAGAAGAAACAATCTAATGAATGCCTTTTCAAAAGGTTATTTAAGGCATGTGTGTGTGTGTGTGTGTGTGTGTAGGATAAAGGAATGTCCAAACTCAAACCCTGGAGTTTCATGTTAGGATCTTAAACATTATCTTACCTTAAAAAGATTTTCTATCTTTATGTTGAAAATCCCAGTTAAAAGAGGGAAATATTTACTAAAATGTTATATCTTTAATATACCTACCAAAATTTTAGAATGTTACAGAATTATAAAATATATATTTAAAATAAATTCATTATCAATTTAGAAAATAGTGCAAAAGTAAGATAGATTATGTAATAAGAAACATTACAGGAAATGTGTACTCATCCATAGAGTCGTGGATTTTATAGGATTAACACACTTTATATAAAGTGTGGATCAAAATAAAGTATATACAATTTCCATCCATTAATTTAGTATTTATTTATTTATTTATTTATTTATCAGGTGCAATTTCCAGTTGCTTTATTTCTGCTGTGAATCTGTACTTGATGTTCTGGAGTTGGGTTGTTGGGAGGGGAAGGGAAAGGACATTGACGATTGTGACCAAATCTTCATCATCCTCATCCTCAGTCTCTAATCACCATCCATTCAAATAAAAAAAAATAATAAATAATAATAATAAGTCATCAAAACTTTAAGTGTGCTTGTGACAGTACCCTGACGCATGACGCATGTAAAAATGCCCTGAACTAGGAAATAAAGTGTCATGTAAAAGTATGAGCCATAAATTGTAATGTAGGATGAGTGCTTTTTAACCATCCCAAGTCATTTTTTTGTACCAATCAAATGAATGTGAGGACTGCCCATGGGAGGGGCGACATGACATTTTCCCCGGCCGAGAGTAAACAGGTCACGGACCCTCCATACACACCAAGGCGGTGGGAGGGAGAACTTTACCACACCGTGTAACCGAATCAAACCAGTGGTTGCCCCTTTTCAGCCCGCTGGAATAGCCATAACAATACCATTCAGAGGCGAGCAGAGAAGACATGCTCCTTTCAGACGCCCTGAGAGAAAGGCTTTCATCCGCTGGAGCAGCTTTGTCGCCTTTGAGCGACAGAAAAGAAAGCTCTTTATGATCTCTCCAAAGCTGTTTGTTTTCTTTCACCTTATTTCTAGTTTTTCTTCTTAGGACAGGCTCGAAGGCCGGAGCGACAGAGACGCCTGATTCTGGGATGAGAGTTTTGAGAGGCGAGGGAGCGCTAGGCGTCGTCAGTGCCCTGGTGCTGACCTAGGCCTTTCAGGGTGCTTGAACACATCAGAATTGCCATTGTTGAGGTTGATTAATTGAGTCTGATAAGTTACCATGAATGAAGATTGTTATAGAGTTTAATGTGGTGGGCCTGGGTTTGTAAATGCCCCTTTCACGTCGCTCCATGGCCAAGCATATGGGCCAGACGTATTCATGGTTAAAAAAAAAAAAAAAAAAAAAAGGACAAAATTTATGGCTGTGTGTCTTAGTGTTTTTTTTTTCTTCTCTTCTTTTGATCATTTTCAGAGTGACTTTTGTAGCTTTCAGCACTAGTCCAATAAAAGTGAATACTTTGTGAAAGCAGCAGTTAAATAGCACTAACACCGTCTGCTTCCAGCAGTTTTAGCTGCTTTGTCACGTTACGGAACATGGCTGGAATATCTGAATGGTTAGCAAACAACAAGTTGTAAATACAGATGATGTTTGGTATGTATAATTTATAGAAGTTAAAACATTTCAAAAGCAAAAGCAAGTATGGAAATATATCTACACAACTAAACACATTTCTGACGTTGCTTTTCAACAAGAAAGGCTCACTTTAAATAAAAGTGGACGAGAGCGGGTGGAGTTGGATGAGAGTGGGTGAGAGTCTGTACTATTGAGCAGGTTTGGGCAAGAATTGACCCAAGTGGGTGATGGTGGGCGAGAACAGTAGAGTTCAGTACAGTGAGGATTCTAATCTGAAAAGTGACTGAGGTCTTCTCTGGCTCTGTCCCAGTTGCCTTATCTGCAATTACCATGTGTCAACAATGACGTATAGGCTACATTCCCAGTTAAGTGTAGACATTAGTGACCAGACCCCCTCAACTGATGACCAGCGCCTCTTTACCCCTCCTCCTGCCTTTCACCCTTGTCCTCAGGCATGCTGTCAGTTAGCCATGCTGACCTGCTCTAGTACGTTAATAGCACACTGAGGAGTCCAGGATACTGACACTTAAACGGCTTCATTAGGACATGACACACAATTCATCTGTTATAAATGTGGACATAATAAGTCTTAAGATCTAAGACTGATCTACCACTGACTGT
>JAQMYK010000018.1:1285277-1296797 GCA_030014345.1 Clarias buthupogon | reverse complement strand
GTGCTCAGAGAGAGCTCATTTACTTTTGTGTGTATTTACAAGAAATAAAGTCTTTATTTGAACCGCCAGCTCGCCGCTTCTGCGTTCATGCCACGCATTCACCGACAGCAGCGCAAACGTGACAGGGTTGTCCACCAAACAAACTTCCATTTCTACCTTTATATTCAGGAACAAACCCACTATTGAAGCTAACTATTTATGTATAGCATACTTATAGAATAAATATTATTAAATGTATAATTTTTTAACATTATTTATAGTATATTTATCTGCAGTGACAATGAAAATGTGTTGGTCAATTACTAGGAAATGGCTAAATAAGGACAAAATTATACCATGTTTGTATTTTGCTAGCTAGCATTGACAAAAGAAAACCATAAGAAACATGTCAGAAATAACAATATTTACCTCAGATATGTTGCTAAATTGCTATGAAAAAGACTTAAGGCAAAAAATTACACTGTTCTTAGATTTAGATTCTATCAGTGCCCTCACATCTCATATTTGTACACACATTAGAGTTTACAAAGGTTTCTCAATATGGCAGAATCTGTAAAAGTTAATGGTAAGTTTAACCTGCGTTTAATTATAATGTATATTTTGTCAGTTTTGTTTTGTTATGTACATTATCCACACATCTGTAAGAAATGTCAACATTCAGAACAGCTTTGTCTTCTGATGTCCCTCTGTCTTTAAAACCTAAATCATTAGTCCAAGCCATTACATAGCTTAAACTTGGTGTAGGTCATTACGAGTTGCCTAGCAACAGTGTTCTCATGACCTTATCCTCGTGTTGAATACACAAGTTCACAAGTTTCATTCAAATACACTGTGTTAATTTCTTTTCTCCACTTTCTTTATCTACATTTAACTGGACTTTTAGTTGCTCATTTTCTGTTTATTTTCTGTATTTGGAGTTTAATTGGGTTTTCACCAAGTTCACCAAACCAAAATTTGGTGTTAATATTGTTAAAATTAATGTAATTCTGATTATGATTTATTATTTAGTACCTTATGTAGGGATTTCTTGTTGGCCTCTGCTGTTGATTTCAGCTTTGAAATATCTATGGCACAGAGGACACAGAGGTTGTGAGAGACATTAAATTAAGAAATAGCTGAAATTGAGAACAGCCATGTAGGTGAGGAGAACGGAAGCTGAAGTTTGGGTGCACACTCTTTGTTCTTTCGTTACGTTTCAGGTCAGTGGTCATTGGTGCTCTGAATGACTCGGGCCATAGACTCTGACATGTCCACTCACACGCTCTGACCAAACGCTGACCACTGGGTTAAAGGGCCAAGTGTTTGTGTGCCATGAGCATTCGCACTTCTTTCTTTCCATTTACACACCGGACAGTGCTCGAGGTTAGTCACAGCCCATGTAAAAGCCTTTAAACAGATGCCTCTTTTGCTTTTTCAATGGAAATGTATCAAAGGACTTGATGTTCTCTTAAAACTAACAAAACTAGAAAGAAAGCAGGATTAAGAACAGTTCAGTTATCAGGGTCGCACGAAGCCTGGTTTATATACCGGCGGCATTCAGGCACGATCGAGATCCCCTGGGGAAAATATTCAGATGGTTGCCAAAGTTACATAAGCAATGAGTGAAGATCAAATATTGAGACAGATAAAGAGCTGACCTTCGAAAATACACCTGTCTGGTGTTTACCAGCTTCTCACAGACAGCGCACGCTGCAGGATCATAGCCGTGATCTATTAAGTGTCCTCAAACATTGTATTCTGATCAGAGAGCGCAGGAAGAGATAAGAATGGTGTGAATTCAAATAGTTTTAATAAATGTTTCTTGTTGAGGAGACTCAACGCTAAAGCACCTGTCCTTTAAAAAGAGAATTTATACAGAAATATTACCAGGAATGAACTGTTTGGTTTATATTACATTTACACAAAAAAAACTTTACAATGTCCCTGTGGCCCCAAATCAAAAAGCCAATTCAACTTGGGTGTCCAGTGTTTACTTTTTAGTTTTATTCAAGAGATAAGTAATAGAAGCATACAGTGTCCTTTTTGGCATGCAACACAGTGTGTGTGTGTGTGTGCGTGTGTGTGTGTGTGTGTGTGTGTGTGTGTGTGTGTGTGTGTGTAAATCCTGCCACAGTGGCTTCTCTTTACTTGAGTTTGTGGGTTTGAATTTTATGTGAGTTACAAACAGTTCAACAGCTCCATTTTTACAAATGGTATCATTGAGCCAAACAACGGTTTTTGAGAAGATGCGAGTGTATGATGGTTTGGACATGTGTTTATCTGTGGTGCTATTACACGCTTATTAGGTGTAATAAGCATTTCTTAGTAATGAGCAATTTCTTAGCCTTATTACACTTGAAGTCTTGTAAGACTACATTGTGTACTATACAAGGCAGGCAATATGGTGAATACATCATATAACAATACTTTAAATATTCTTCATTATGCATTATGTTAATCATTATGGAATGTTCAGGGATTTTTATCTGAAACTTTTTGAAAGAATTACTTAGTAAAGAAGGGAAAGGTGAATAAAAATAGTTCATAGAGACTATAACAATGTTATTATGTCACAATAATCTATATCATCATTTTGCCCATAGTGTGAATTCTTTTCATACTGACTGTTAAATATCTTACAATATGCCCAGTTTAAATAAGAACATTAATTAGAAAATGAAAACATGTGCCTCGATGACTGGTACCCATATTCTTTAGGCCCTGTTTTTTGCCATGAGAGGCATCAACGTCACCATCCAGCCTGCTGTTTCCAGTCTTCAGCCAACTTTACTCTGGATCATCTGCGGCCTGAAACAAAAAAATGACACGACCCTTTTTTCACTTTACCCTTTACTGTGCCCAACAAAAGACACGCCGCTCAAGCTGCGCTGCAAATATGGGACAAAGCATTCGGACAACTTTTTGCCTCCTACCATTTCCCCCTGAATAACAAAAAAAGAGACACAAAAAAAAGTCTCAGAGGAGGGCGTTTTGTTTTTGTCTCGCCCACTCTGCCTCTCTCTTTTCTGCGCCTGGAAGACAGAAGGCTGTACATTACATACAAAGCCGAAGACATTTTTTTATTGACAGGAATAATGGCATATCATACTGTTCGGGTGCCCCTGTCATTCAGGTCGAATTTATTCAGGAAGTTTCTCGAGGCAGCTGAAGGATGAAGGACTGTAGACTTTGCCAGGCTGGGAGGGAGCGAGGGATGAAGGAAGAAGACGAAGGTGGGGGAATCGAGGGTTCTCCGTGAGCACCGTTTCCATTTGAAGGGGGGGGGGGGAGTTGTTGTCTTTGTATTTTTCCCTGCCAGTGTCAGCGAGATCACATCAGCCGTCATCGTGCTGAAGCCCGCAGGCCGAGAGCCGCATGGAGTCCATCAGGTCTCTGTGATGTCCATTCAGGCCGTGCGCATTAACACGCCTTTTGCATGCCTGTCACACTTAGGAGCGTACAGCCGTTCAAAGGCTTTCAAAAGGAAGGGTTTTTCTGCCTCACTCTTGTTTTGTTACGCTCTCTCGCTTTTTCTGTCTCTGTCGCTCTCTCTCTGCTTCATTCATAAGGAAAGTGGAGAGGAGACAGTAGGCCATATGAAGATGCTTCTGTAAATTTTTGCCCCCTTTGGAATGATCACAAATGGCTGAATGTCACAGAGAGATTCCACCTCTGAGACTATGGACTTCCAACGTGACTTTTCGTGGACCTTCACACCTCTCAAAGTTTATCCCAGATTTGCCCACTGATTCCAGTTCTAAAATCTCCACCCACTTCCTCCTAACACTCCCTAATTTCCCCTTTGACATTATCACTGAGCAAAAATCTAATCCAATTAAAAGACACTCATTGATACCTAACTCCATTCCTCACCTTTGGCTCCACCATCTGCTGTGAAACAGAACTACAGGTAATCATCAGAGAAATTCTGATCAGAAGAACCTGATAAACATTGAGAGTAAAGCTGTCCCTACACTGAGAAGCTTGTTCTACCCTTCACACACCATGCTATGACATGCCATCTGCCTCTGTGCCTTGAGAATCAGAGAGAGGTCATGCAGGCCATACGAGAGTGCCTATCGTTGACACCTGATTAGCCATTTACATTGCCTTGTATTGCATATGACTTTTTGTCCCACTGGACAGTGAAATGGCTGTTTCCCAAAGTGGGCAATTAAATTACAATTAAAATCTTCTTGAAAAAAAGGCAGAACCATATATTACATCTCATTTGTATAATGATGATTCATGATTGTGCCTGTACCTCCAGCTGTTCCTTGTATTCCCTCAGCTGATCACTGAGACTCTCAATTTTATAATCCTTCTACTGGTTCTGATTTGAAAGCTTCTGCAGTTGGCCGGTGTCTCTGGGTTCTACCTCCTCCACTCTGGTTTTCTTCATAGAGAGTATTACAGCATAGAATTCAGAGATAGAGATAATATGCATATAAACAATAAAATGGTTTGAGATCCTTTTCTATACCTTACATCTGACTTTGATGACATTGATTGCATAAGCAAGCGGCAGGTGATAGCTGTCATGCAAAACCTTTACTTTCTGAATGGAAATACAGGCATGAACTTGGGCTTGGCAAAAAGACAGGAATAAAACTCAAAAATTAAAAAATAAATCAACACCTTCTGACCAATCACAATCCAGAATATATCCGGAGCCTATCCCCGGGGACTCAGGGCACGAGGCGGAGGACATCCTGGACGGGGTGCCAATCCATCTCACATAAAACATACACATTCACACACACTACAAGCAATTTGAAATCGGCAATTAGCTTCATCTGCATATCTTTGGACTGTGGGAGGAAATCGGAGTACCCGGAGAAAACCTTCCAAGTCTGTGTGCAAATTTGATATGTTAATCAGAAGCATTAAAGCAATCTCATTTCTGCCTTCACACAAACCCGAAACGTTTCAGTTAAAATTCTGTTGAATTCAGATAAAAACATTCAACATTTTTAGCACTTTATGAGGCGAGCAGGATGTGGAAAGCACAGACATGGTTGGTCATGCATTTTTAATCACTTCATAATCACGTTATTATATCGAGACAGCAGCGGTGTGCACAGACGACCTCTTTGTGCTGCTCCTCAATGGCTTTGACTTTGTAATTAATACTCATATGGAAGGTTTCGCCTCTCGCTTCAGCAGGGACTCATACTGAGCCTGGAGAAACTTCACTTTCACTCCGATCTCCTTCCTCAGAGCGTCCATCTCCTGTCAGCAGAGTTAAAAAACAGAGTCAGTGAGAATGTGAGCAAAAAAACACATCCTTTTGTAAAAAATCTTACATTTTCAGGTCACATTTTAGATTTTTACTTCAATTTCATAGTTCGTTTTTTAAGGTGAAGATATAAATTGTGAGTTTGTACTGTAAAGAAGAAGAAGAAAAAGAAGACGAAGGAGGAGAAGAAGCATCTTCCTGAGAATGTAAATCATCAACACGCATGCTAAGGGTCGCCTAAACATAAATACATAATGAGGCATTATGTTTGTGAGAGGGGCCCTCATTCAGCTGCGAGCCTGCCAATCAATTTGTTTAACTCTGCGGGCAGGAGGCGCGATGAAGGCCGCCGTTTTAGGCCACAAAGCCACCATATGCCCTCACAGCAGGAGAGCCGGCCGGCCCGCTCACCACCACACACACAGGAATCCTCCAGCAACGGCGTGAAAAGAGCCACAGCGTGAATGAACTCGGCGAGCAAATCCAACGGAATGCACTGACACTCAGTGTCAATGGTGTCAAGCTCATCTAAAGCTCGAGCCGAGCCTTCATTCAGACGCTGCTTTCTGCAAGATTCATGATGATGTGCTGCGCAGATGTAATCCTTCCATATAATAGGAATATAATATCATTAATTCAGTGCAGCAGCAGCGCAAAGCGTCAGCTGTTTCCGCAGGATAACTTTGCATTTTTATGAAGAATATGTCAAGTGACTTGAACAGAATAAAACAGTGTGTGTGTGTGTGTGTGTGTGTGTGTGGTGCAGTTAGAGTAAAAAATCAGTGACGTTGGTTTGGTGAGGTTGGTGTTACAGTTACCACCCAGATGCTGAATATTTTCCTATAACAGCATGTTCTTGGATGTTTTATTTCGCTACAACAACCGTTTGTCGAATTTTTTTTATTTTATTTACTAAATAATGACATTTTGTTTTTGTTTTTAATCCATTTAACAATACATTTTTAACATTCATTTTCTCTGTTCGTTCCATCACTGACACTGGAGACTCCTTCCATAAATGTTAAACAAATATTTCCTTACTTCTTGCTGTTACTATAAAAACAATAATGTTTCCGAATGAGAGCATTAAACCTGTGATTTTTCAGAGCTGCACTAACATCAGGGCTGCTGCTATAAGGTTAACTGTATACCTGTTTTATAATTACTGTAATTACTGTATTTTATAAATACATTACCTTCATGAGCTGTGCTGTTTCTGTAGACAGCTGTGTGACTAGAGGAAACTGGGACACACATCGTTTTGGACGCTGGCATCCTGACCAAACCTCAACTCATTCCCCAGAGAAAAAAAAACGAAAGAGGGAAGTGTATAGAAAATGGTTGAGTGTTCATTTCATGCTCACTTAAAGTCAGCATGACATCGCAGAGTTAAAGGATACAACTGTGTGCCAAAAAGAGCCGATTCATTTGCGAACAATGCATCACAGGTAGATTTTTCCTAATGAAAAAGATATGAATAAAATGCATATGTATTTAAAATGGCTAAAAATTAAGAATATCAAGCTTTTAGGCCTACACATATGATGAGTGGAGTCTCTGACTCTCCTTGGTGAACATTGACTCTACGTCTAAAAGGTGAGCCAGAGCTATATTTTATGAATGTAGGCAATGTTTTAATCTTACAGTCTCATTCAGAGCCAAAGACACATACTGTAAAGGCACATAAGAACAACAACTGGCCTAATTAGTCCAGTTTAACGAAGATTTGTCAACATTTAACCTATTGTCACTTTAACCCAACACAGGTTTCAAGTTTTAATGTAGACCGGAGCTGTAATAAAGCGTGTTATACACTTGAATTTTAGCAGTATCTTCTGAAATAATTTCTTCTTCTTCCTCTTCATTTAGTCTAATCCAGTTTCCTTCCAAAACAACTTTCATATGTCCATATGATGGTGAAATGAAATTTACTTAGATAAGCTTATCTTTCTGAGCCAGAGATTTCTGCTATGCTATACCATTGTCCTGCTGATTCATGCTACCTAACATTTTTGCTACTTATTGGTTCTACACATGCAAAGACTGATGGGGACATTTGTCTTCTCAGATAAATATGTTACAATAAAGTATAAAAACATTGTCCACTTCCTGTAATAGTGCATTTATCTCTTTAGCGTTTTTTTGATAAAGTAGTGTGATTCTACCAATTCACTCTATGATAGCATTTTTTGACAAGGTAGCATAACTCAGAAGAACACTCTCTCTACTGCAACTACGTCAACATCTTCCTTACCTGTTTTCAGGTGTTCTATCATTTTTTTCCCTGTTGCCAGAATTTCTGCCCAGTAGCAGAACATTATAGTTACATCAGTCCGTGCTAATTTCTCAATATATTGTACAGTACCTATTTGTAGCAAACATATAGTACACTTTTATTAGCAGTGACATTTCTTGACATACTGGCAGCACTCTGTGACATGTTTTAATGTTGTCAGAATATTATCCCTATTGCTTTAACACAGGTAGCATTTTTTGACATGTTGATTCAAAGTAATCCATCAATCCACTAATTGAATTAAGTATGCAAGTTAAATGAAATGGCAATAAAGCACATAAAAAATAAAAATAAAAATAAAAACTTTCATGGGAAGGATAAGCCCACAAACTGCTCAGTGTAGTAGCATGAATTTTGGGTAGGGTGCTAAATCAGTGAAGTATGATAAATAAATAAATAAATAAATAAATAAATAAATGTTATTAAATGAAATTGTGAAAATGTTCCAGACATAATTTTTTAGGCATAAAAAACTAGCCAGTTGTATTGGATTCAGTTTACTTAAGTAAGCCTAATGGCTGAATCTTAAAAAAAAAAAAAAAAAGAAAAGAAAAAACTACTTTCCAGTGTAAGGCTTTAGCTTTGTGCTAAATTCAGCAGTGTGTTTGATATTTATGTACTGCACTAACATGACTTTACTCACTCAATAAATTATGAAATATTGCCTAATACTTGCAATGCTAGTGCATGCTCAATTTGGGATCGGGCCAGTACGAGTATTATTATGCTTGTGTATATGTAAAACCAAGGCTCTATCATTTAATAAACATAAAGTACATATTTTACAGCCAAGATGTTATCTTATTAAACTTCCTGATTACAAATAACCAATTAATGCTCTTTATTTTATAATCCCTTTCATCTGAAACATAGATTTTCCAGCCATAAATCTGTTTCTCTTGTTTCCTCCAGATGAATAAAGTCTGTTAAGATAGATTAGTCTGGCTAACAGAATAATCTTTATAATCTCTACATAATCCCTCAGTTAGTAGTGTGAGAGTCTGCCCTCAGGGCATCAATATGGCGCCTTAATTCACACAAACATCTCCTCAGGCTCTCTCATTTCATCGATTTATAAAGACTGTTTACACTCCATGGACATTTAGGAGAGTTTTATACACACTTTATCAGTTTTAGTCACAGGTTTAGGAGTTAAACACAGCTAAACAGTGTGTGTACAAAGCTTTCAGGATCAGTCATTCACGCCTCATCGAGCAGCAATGAAGCGTTTAGCATTCAACCAACCGACTCTTTAATCCATCATAACCTCTTTTACTGAAAAAAGCAAACACATGAAGATTTAATAAAGTATATAAACATTTCTTATATTCATATTTAATGTAACAGATTTTGTTAAACAAGTATACTTTTTAAAAACACTGTGGGAAAATAATGTTTCAATGCACTAGTGATGTGCCGTTCTCGAATACGTTGGCTCTTTAAGATGAATGTTGAGAGCCAACTCACATATAAGAGCTGATTCATTTGAGAATGAGGCGTCTCTACTGCAGATGGATCATTATTTTTAACAGCAGAGCCCTCGGTATGTTAAGCTAGGGAGGCAGATCTTTTTAAAGGCAAAATGCCTTCAGGTTGCATTGGTAGCTTAGAGGTTAGCACTGTCGCCTTGTACCTTCAGGGTCCAGGGTCGAGCTCTGTGTGCATGGAGTTTGCATGTTCTCCCCATGCTTGGTGAGTTTTCTCAGAGTGCTCCGGTTTCCTCCCACAGTCCAAAGACCTGCAGTTTAGGCTAATTGCCATTTCCATATTGCCCATAGTGTGTGAGTGCGTGTGTGAATGTTTACCAGAGGTCCTACCATGTTCCCTAGTTGGACTACAGACATTTTTTTAATGGAAAAATGGATAGAAAATGCCTTCAACACAAGAACATAAAATTGTTAATAATATCAGCTCAAAGACGAATCGACTCTTTGCGTCGGATTTTTGGATCTATGGCTACTGACAATGCAGACTTATTTTGTAATTAGAAACACTAATACTAATATTTTATTCTGGAATTTGTGTAAATGATATGCAAACTCAACAAATTCAGCATTTTTCCCAGCCTGCTACCTGTCGCCCCCTACTGGCCACATCATAATACAGTCCTTTTTAACTACTATACCATGCATTCTATATTAAGCATGTTTTAAAAAAGATTTTCAGGATCCCAGATGTGCTTTAATTTACATACATTTTAATTAATTAATCATGATTATGGTCTCAGCAGCAATCACATTAATCCCTCTATATGCAGGAAAGTGTGGAAATGAGGTCAGTGAGCTGCCAGGCTGGGTTTTAAACACACAGAAATGGGCAAAGAGCCAAACTATACCCCTCTGTCTCCCTCAATTCTTTAAACATATGTCCACCTCAATCTGTTAATCACAGCAGTGTGTTAGATGCAGAGTAAATTTTATTCCTGTTGTGTGAAAAAAGAGAGCACAATATCAAATAATATCAACTTATTTTTTAAAAACATTATTTTTAAGGCAGGTTTATTATCCACATTTCAAGTCAAAGTTATAATTAATTAACAAAATTTTTAACTTATGTTTACATAAAATGTTTAAGCTCTCTAGGATGAAAAAATAAGTGAAATTTACTTGAAAGGAACCATAAGTGAATTTAACCATGTAAATCAAAAAGATTTTTGCTTGAAATTACACAAAAATTAATTTGACTCAAAAAAATCGGTACAGCTTTTAAGGAGAACTTTCAGACAATTTTTCAAAATAAGAAGCTGCAAGACTAAAAAATAATCTTTAAATAAAACTAAGAAAATAATTAATAGGCAGAAGTGAAGAGAGATTTTAAATATGACATGGTTGTTCTATGATGCAAAGCTCTGATCCTACTGCAGAGAAAGTGAAATAAGCTGATTAAATTACCATTTAATTAGGTCTACTTAGTACTTGCTCGTTACTGTGGCGGAAACCCGGGAAAATGATGAATATCACTAATTAATAACCCTAAAACATGATACTGAGATTTATAGAAAAATGTCTCTATTAAAATTACATAACCTATAAAAATATATATTAAATATATTAAAAATACTTTTTTAAGTATTTAAAAATACTTTTTTTTTTTTGCATTTAATTTGCATTATTATATTATATTAGATTGTGTTACATTATAAATAAATCATTTAAAGAATAAAAGTTTTTAGGAAAAAAATTGCACTAATGATACTTAGTTAGTAACCCAGTGTAAGATTCGATCCAATTATGGAAACTTCACAGCACTTTTGTAAGTCACTCTGGATAAGAGCATCTGCCAAATGCCTAAATGTAAATTTAAAAAAAACTTGCTGAAAGTTTAGTTTGTGCACAAATTTATTCTTGAATACAGTGTTCTAGTGTGGAATGTTTTTTCTTACTCAACCACTAGGTGCAGTTCTACTCAGAACCTTTAATGACTTCACCAGGGTGTGTGAGCGTTGAATGCTTTAACTTTATTCTAATAAACAGTTAATATTTTATCTTACAGCTAATCTGATCACTCATTACTGTGGATTAGACTCAGCAGTGATCAGATCTTAAATCTCTGCTGCAGTTTATAGAGTAAATGGAATTATTTGTGTTATGTTCATTATGGTCGGAAGAGGGCGCAGGAGGACCAGGTCTGATAATCATGGCCATTTTTTTATATTCACATCCACATAAACTGTACAGTACATATGTACATATACAACATTTAAAACCCTTAGATATCTGTGTGATATTGTGGCCTGAAATATTGGTGAATTTAAAGACGCTTGTGCTTATTATGTTTGTAATCAGAAATGTAAATGTTCATGTAGAAGATTTCATATATTTATGTGTGAAATAGTTTCACATCATTAAAATTTCACATACTGTAAACCCAAATTAAAAAACATAATTAATGGTGTTAATTATGGTGTTCTATATAATTAGGCAGGGAGGATATATATATACAGTACAGGCCAAAAGTTTGGACACACCTTCACTCATTCAATGTGTTTTCTTTATTTTCATGACCA
>JAQMYK010000018.1:1214488-1227041 GCA_030014345.1 Clarias buthupogon | reverse complement strand
TCATCATCTTCCAATAACAGGCGCTCCCGCACAAGTGAATTGTGTGTTTTCTCAATTAGTTGATCTCGTATCATCTCATTTGATAACGTGCCAAAACAGCACGTTTTGCCAGCCCTCTTAAATCAGCGACATATTGAGCAATTGACTCACCGGCACACTGTCTGCGCTGTCGGAACTGCAGCCATTTCAGCAGGAGACTCTGAATTGACTCTGAGATTTTTTTTTCAAAATGTCGGTCGAACAGTGTAATCGCAGCGGCGTAATCGTCCGCATCTCCAAGTGTGCGAAAAACACGTTGTCCTTCGGCGCCAAGACAGTGGAGGAGTATGGCCATTTTCCGCCTCGTTGGGACAGCATCGAAACCCATCGTCAGCCATCCTTGTCGCCAATTGTTATATCTGTAAGAATGACTCACACTTGAACTTCACTTCTTTTTAATCACACGAAAAAACTCAACACACACTTTTTCATCCACAACACTTCCTTCAGTTCAACCACTCTACGTCCATTCCTAACCCTTTAAAGAGACTGACGCTCTTTTATCCCACTAATGCAACAAAACATATTACTTTAACTAAGCATCAGGTTATTAGTCTTACTAAACATGCAACACAAACGTTCTAAAGGAGGCCGTATACCCGTGAATGACGATCCTGGCAGAGGTGGTTCGTTTCCGTGAGCATTCATCAAGTGGAACACCTTGTACTTGAAAATTCACTTGTCATTGGTAAAGTGCTCACCTTATCATCCGGAGATCGCGAGTTTGGTTCCGGGTAAAGCTGTAACCTCTCGCAGCCGGAGGTCTAGAGAGAGCTGATTGGCCGAGCTCTCTCAGAGGGGAGGGATGAGAGGTACTTAGTGCTACCACATTAATCACGGCTCTACAGCCAATCAGCCAATCTGTGAGCTCACGCAAGTGGAAGGAGCGGATTGTGCTGTCCCCCGAGTGTGTTACTCTGCCCCCAACAGTCCGTGAGCGAGTAGTGTGAAAAGATGAGGTCGACTGGCGTCACGTGGTTCGGAGGAAACGCCCGATTGAGTGGTAGTAGTAGCTTAATGTGGGAGCCCCCTAGTGACAGGGGGGGAATTGGATACCACTAAATTAGGGAGAAAAAAAAAAAAGTGACTTGAGTAGTATACGCACCTGTGTGTGTGAACTGTACACACAATCATTCACCAACACCACTTGCACGTTACAGGAACTCGGCAGGGAGTTATTGCCACTTCCTCCATACAGTCCTGACCTCACTCCAAGACATTTCTACAAGTTTGACTCTGGCGTACTGAGAAGATTTTCTACCTTGATGGTGTCCAAGCACTAGTGAAACACTGGGATAAGTGCATTAGTGTAGCAGGGGATTATATAGAGAAATTTCTTTTAAATTTGGTTGTTTCCCAGCATATTGTTTATCTAAAGCATAACATCCGCCTCGTCTTTACCCAGAATGCTGGTGAGAGCTTTCTCTGGCTTAAGACCGAATGGCGTTGAGATGTTTCAGAGTCGGACTCTTATAGTCACACCGAGCGAAAGAGAGAGCCAAAATTCTCATCACTATTAAACACGTTACAGGAGAGTAAATGGCGTGCTGTCATCACTTATCGTCCTTGTGTCAATCCTGCCACGCCCATCAGCACCACAGAACAAGACAACTCAACATTTTCAAAGCGAAATGACAAACGTGTACGTGCTTCGACACGCTTGTTAACGTCCCACACCTGTTCGCTGAGGCTATTAAACTCCTCATCTGGTTCTAGTGTTTCATCGGGATCTTTCAGCAGTTCAGCTGTGGATTAAATCTCTTTAGGGGGTTGGAGCACACAAAGGCAGCTTCAGTCAGGGTCCTGTGTGTGTTTGTGTGTGTGTGTGTGTGTGTGTGTGTCTGAGATAAACTGAATCAGGAGATTTTTCCATGAACTTTACTGCTTCTCCTGCACGCTGATGTGTTAACGATCCCGCTGTTTTATAAGCTTGTGTTTGTGTTTCCAGTTCACAAGAGAAACCTGAACCGTTAGTCGAGTGGTTTATGTGCTAGAGTTTAAGCACCTGTCGCAACACGCCTTCCCCCGAGGATTATGGGTAATGCGTCTGCTTTGGTAGCGCTGCACTGCACTGACTCTCCCTTGCTTTTGTTTTATATGTATGATAATAGGTTTTATTAGAGAAAGAAATGCTGTTCATTCAGTGGGTGGAGCTAGCATCAACTAATTTGCATACAGCTACCCAGCAACAGCACTCGCAAGAAAACTCTTACATTTAAAAACTTTGAATAAATAACCTAGGAGAAATATAAATATTTATGAGAAATATAAATATATAAATATTTATGAGATTAAAAACTGTTAAAGCTGTAGTAAGGACTTGCATATTATACAGTATAATAAAAAGAAATTGAAGATTTTTACTTTCTTGTAGAAAATATTTTTAGCAGCTATAACACTAAATATTATATATTAAAAAAGAACGTTAAACATTAAATTAAAGAACAGCATAAGAAAATAAAAGTGAACAAAATGTTATTATGCTAATAATTGTGTAAAGGAAGTGAAAAAAAATTATGAAATGAAATGTTTATCAAATGATAAAAAGCAGAGAAAAATAACTCGAGTTTCTTGTAAAGAGGAGTTGATGAAGTTCTGGCCACCTTTTCTTCAGCACCAGGAGGTTTTTATTGGCAGGGTTTGTGCTCCGTGACGTCTCGCAGTTATTGCAGCAACACACATTAACCCGAAGACTCCCCGAGGTCCTAAAGGCAGCGTGTGTGCTGCGTCACTTGATTCTACAACGTTTCCCATGTGTAATATGACACGGCTGCCTGATGTGAGGCGGTCTGAGAGCGAGTGCATGAACAGACACATTCTGATATCTTTGATTGTGAAAATGATGAGAGGTGGGCGGGGTTTATGCAGAAAGCTCCGATCGTCCTGCAGGCGTTCTGCGTTTCGCTCGGCTTCGACAGGTTCGGGCAGAACCGCTGTAGTGCCCCACTCTGCCCTTTGTTTAATCATAACAACACAGTTGCTAAACCTGGTTATTAATGTGAACAGGGAGTCGTCCAGACAGGACACAGTTTCATTCTTTTCATCTTCATTAGAACAAGATGCCTGTGACGAGGACAGCGGCTTTTCAGACCAAATTCCTCTTTAATTCCACCAAAACCTGTCTTATTGATGCTCGTTGTTTCCCACAGACAAGTTAATCCTCAGGCATGGAGGTGTGTATCGTCTGCTGCACGTGTGTTTTCTGTTGCGTGCAGATCTCTCTCTCTCTGGTAAACAAATGCAAATGAACATGAACACACTTTCAGCCTCGTTACGTACAACACAGTGTTTCTCTCGAAAGCTGTGAACAGAATCAAAGAGTCTTTACATGTTTAGGGTCTGTTTGGTTGAAACAGAGGTAACCAGCATAAAAAATATAAAATGTGTCATTTACATTAAAGTACAGAAACTGTGCCAAAGGTGTTTTCATTCTAGTAAACTAGAAGTGTGTAAATTTCTTTTTTGTTGTTGTTGTTAAATTGAAAATTTAACAACAATTGGTTTGGTGCAGTCTTTCAATAACATTCATCGGGCAGGTATTATTGCATCATAACATGGAAGAGCCAATCATGTTACAGTATGCAAATACAGCCTGCACATTACCAGAGGAGGGGGTGGGTCATTCTTTGAGAAAGGGTTTTCTGTTTTTAGAGCTTGGATTACTTGATTACAGTATAAGTTTTTTATAAGTTTTTTGCAGGTATTGATCATATTTTTTACATTTTCACATGTTAATTATTTATAAATCATGAAAATCTATTGATTGTGATATAGACTTACAAGCTATGATCAGTCCACGTTAAACAGTCTGGATTGATTTACTGTAAACAGTTTGTTAAGTATAAAATGTTGATGTAAAATCTATAAACATGATCAGGATCAGCGGAAAAGGAAGAGCCACTGCTTGAAATAAAAACTTCCAACCTCATTTATCTTCTTCTCAGATTTCTCGTGAGAGGCTTTACAGCCCCAGACAGCAGCCGGCCGGTGGACAGCCGATGAGTCCCACACTTCCTACACCCCAGAGTCCCATCCAAGGTCCCCAGGGTTCTTTGTCTCCACCGCTGACTCGTTCCGTTCCTTCCTCACCATCGCGGTTCTCCTACAACTCTCGTACCATGCCTGCAGGTGCCACGCTTCCCAGAGAACGCATGTCTAGCACGCCGTCTTCCAGCGCCATCCTGGAGCGTCGGGATGTGAAACCGGACGAGGACGTGGATCCGTACGGGTTCCCCGAGACACGTCTGAGCATGTCCGAGGCCCCGGATGGCGCCGTCTTCCACCATCACTCTCTTTACAGGCAAAAATCTCGCAAGTACAGCGAGAACCTGAATAGCCCGAAATCTCAGAAAACTCCTCCCCCTTCGCCTCACAGAGTCAACGAGGTCAGGATGATCGACATCCATCCGGGACAGAACACACACGTGATGGTGGAGAGGACAGGGTCTCTGCGGAGATCTTTCAGGAAGGAGAGCAATGGGACGCTGGAGGCGGCAGCGAGGGCCAGAGGGAACATGACGTCCCCGGTGTACGCAGATTTACACGGAGAAAGGCCGTTCCAGGGGCTCGTACCTAGAGCAGATCCTCAAGGGTGAGACTCATTTCATATTTAGTTACATCACAAAGAGACAGTGTTGCTGTATAAGTATGTTTTATTTGCATTTTGTGTCTTTAAAAGTTTTTAATTGATTCACTTGAACGTGCAGTTCAGCAGCAGAGAATCATTTAGAGGGACAAACGATGTCCACTTGCATGTTTACTTTGTGGTAAAAGTTTTCTCAAGGCTTCGAATGAAACCTAATGTTTTTTTTTAAACAAACCACAATACAACTCTGCTGTCTCATCAGAACGTTCGAGAACGAACTTCAGCTAAGAATTACGTGGAATTTAGTTAAAAAGTGGTTTGGTGTCACTACAGGTCATCACTGACAGATAGGGGGTGTGGCTTAAGGATTTTGGGAAGGGTGGTTTGGATGTCATTTGTGGTCGTATATAATTTAGCCATACAAATGCTAGTATGATTTACATAATAATAACATACATACTAAGTACATTTTTTCTAATTTTATTTTTATTTCCACTTAGTCATCATCAGCTAGATTTAGATTTAACTTGTATTTGGAAACTTTGAAGTAAAATTCAGTCATTTCTAGCCGCTCAGAGTCAGAGTAAAGATGGTGATAAGGGTCGTGTTCGATTAATTGGGGTAAACGTGGTTTACTTTTCCTTCAGCAAGCGCATGAAGGTGATGGAGCAGCAGTTAGCCAGTCTGACGGGTCTGGTTCAGCACGCGCTGTTCAAAGGGACGAACTCCAGCGGGGGAAAAGAGACGGCAAGGTACACTCCAACATCATGACGGAAAAACTAAGCATAAGCTCATATTCAAGTTCATATAAATTTGAAGAAATTGTTGTATTGTGAAACTGACCAACACATCTTCTCTGATTTCAGCGAGAATTTGACCTCAGAGTCTCAAGACACAAACAGCGGTGGTTAGTATTGAATCTCCTTATGTACAACTCTGTATTAACCATCAATAATTCATTAATTAGTTCAAAATGATTAGTAGAGTGTATTTTTCTAAATCATTTTAATTAATTTTAGCATAGTTAGCTTTTTGTCACTGTTAACTGATATTACAGATACCAGTGTAAGCATGGTGCTGAGTCCATATATGGAAATATAGGCGTGCCCTGAATGGGTATGGCTTTAAAATCATAGATAAGAATGTGAGCATAATAATCCGTAAGCAGCAAAAAGCAAATACTGATGTTAATTCATTTGTGTATATTTTCAGATTTTTTTGTCTGCTAGCTAAAATAAATTACGGGTTTTTATTTATTTATTTTTTTTTAACAATCCTGTGCATGTCTTTGAGTTGATGTATGCGTACAAGGCCACACCCACTGCTCAGCAGACAGACCCTGCGCTCTTACCTATTAGACATGAGTTATGTGAATATAAACACTGGACACAGACAGTTTCGAGGCATTTCGTGTGCGTGTTGTGCAGGAGTCTCCCCGGTGGCTGTGTGTAAGAGTCCCATCCTTCAGTCCGAGCCTCCCGTGTCTCCGTCAGTCAAAGACCCGTCTCTCGGCGTCCTCCTCACCACCTTCCGCAGAAACGTCTCCAGCCTCCGCCAGCAGGTCCATCAGATCCGACAGACGCAGGCAAGTATGACTCTATAACGACGCTTTAAATGGTTTGAGAACCTGCTTGTGTGTTTTACTTTTTCCTGGTGTGTCGTGTCCAGGTGCAGAACCAGGTGGAGATGAGGACGATGTTGAAGCAAGCGGAGGCGGAACTGACCGCGAGAATGTGCGAGAAGCTCCATGTGATGGATGACCTGCTGAAGAAACAGAGGATGCAGGTGGATGAGGAGAGGCATAGATACGAGGTCATGGAGGAGAGCGTGCTGCTCCAGCTGGGGTGAGACGCTAGCATTAACAACAGCCACACAGCGTTAGCCCACAGCCAGAGGGGTGTGAGTTCACATCCCAGCTAGAAGTAACATGGGTGTGGTGATGCAGGATTACTGCTAGCACCCTGAAGTTTATTATTATCTTATCACAGGTTTATTTTGAGAGTGTTCAGAGCTCCACTTGTTGTGTTCCCATGTGTGTTTGATAATCAAATGAGTGGGAGCTTAGTTTCCCCCGGGGCCTCTCCAGCACAAGCTGAAGGCAAGCAGGCATCATTTTCTCACATCACAGCATGAGAAACTTTGTGTGTGTGAGTCAGACATGCGTGCAGGACCGAGAGCTTTTCTCTTCACTGATCTGTGACTCGGACAGTACGTTGGTGTTTGCTGAAGCTTTCACACGTTTCAGAAGTTTTGATCCGTGCTGCCGTTTGTCTGAAGATATTTTGCAGTTGTTCGCACCTGAAGCGAACCACTCAGTCCCACACCCCCAAACCTCCCTCTCTCTCTCTCACACACACACACACACACACACACACACACACACACAGTAAACACTTTCCAAGCATGTCAAACAGGTTTCAGCTCTTTGCCTGTCTCTCAGTGCAATAAATCTTACCGACTGAAAAAGTAGAGTTTACTGTACAGAAATATGATTTACACACAAGCAGATATCAGGTTCGACCGAATCAGAGCTTTATTTCATTCAAATATCCTGATCAAGAGAAAGAAATCATTAGTCTTTCTCTTCATCATTAGATTTTCATTAATTTTATATTCTAAAGTCCATGATTTGTTTTGTTGTAACGTATTAGATTGTGGTTTGCTAATTAACAGAATATAATTTCAGCAATTCTTCACTGAAGGATAAAGTTCTAAATAATAGTTTTTTTTTCTATAACTGCCACTAGGGAGAGTCCTCTGCTGTGTTTATCCGGAAGATGTGTGTTGACGATATTAACGTGTCATTATCTTATCATTACAACTTTGTTTGAATTCTTTTGCAGCTAAGATGTAAATGAACAGATTTCTAAACGTTGTATAACCTACTTTGTAGCCGTTCTAATCTATGTTAATGTCGTTTTGATCTTTCTTTCTTAACTTTTTTAATCGCTTAAATGGTGTAAAAGTGGCTAGGGGACGGGAGTGGAAATCCTACCAAATTTAATTTAATTTAAATTTCAGAACAAAGATAAGATCTGGTAATTATTAGTTTAATACACACAAGGCATGTTTCCTTGCTTTAAAGCTGAAGAACCTGTAAATGATGCCCAGATGTGGATCATCTGAACTATGGATTATTTTCACAAATCATTTTAAGTTGCTTCTCCCCTTAAATAAAATAAGGGTTATGAAAATATTATCGCATTAGCACCTATGACCAAGTTTAACCCTAATGGCTTGCCATAAGCATGGTTACCCAGCTGTTGTAATAACGGAACTTTTAATGCAGATAATAAGACGACTGAAGAAACATCACCTTGAACCACAAGTTTCATTATAAAAAGCATCTAAATGGAAGTTTGGACTAAAACCAAAGTTGTGAGCGACTTTCAAGGAGAACTGTTCTTACAAGAATATTGTTTGTAAATGTAGTTAAAATGTAAGCTGTGGGAGCGGTGGCTCATGTGACTAAGGATCTGGATGCGGTGCCAGTTCCATTCGAGAGATATTAATTGAACATTTGTTAAATGTTAATGTTTTGAGATATTATAAATCTGCATAATCTGTTTTCTCTAACCAGTTTGTCGTGCATTTCTTTATTCCCGCATTGCACGTTTATAATACAAGTAAATCTGAGTGTTTTAAAATTGTGATAAATCGTGATCCCTCATCTATTGCTTTAATGCAGAAAGCATGCAATTCTGTTCTGCACTTGTACATTCATTACTAATGTTCATCCTACAGTGTGCATCTCTACTAGCCTTACAATAGGCGATGTAGTGTAGTGAGATGTTGTGAGATGTGGCGAGATGTTACTGAATCATCTTGATCGTTACAGAGATCTGGAGAAACATGTGGAAGAGATGAAGAGGAACTCCAGCTCAGCTCAGCGACCCGTGACGCTGCGGGATGTTGAGGACGGAGTGGTTGATCTGAGGAAGGTCGGCGAGGCGCTCTCCACGCTGAAAGGTAAACGCTGTCACGTGATAAAGCTGATGAAACTGATAATGATTGGTCTCGTTATTGTTATTAATGCTTTAAGTCTGGATGAGATCAGGAAGTGAGTCACAGGGAGGAACGGAGCCGCACTAATGTTTCTTTCTACTTAAAACTATACTGTAAATATGAAACATTCACATTTCATACACTTAAACAGATTTATTAGGGATGCACTGAAGTTTCTCCAGGTGACAATTGGGACGTCTTTACAACCGAAAGAGAAAAGACAGATTAAAAAAGAACAAGTTACATTACTGCTCTGAACCTCCGTCTTTAATTCTCACTCCTGTCTGGTTTGATTTCACAACACGACCTGGAGCTGAGAGGATCAACAAGTTGGTTCAGTTTGCTTGAATGGTCATGTGTGTCTGTCTCTGTGTGTGTGTGTGGGATCAGGAGACTTCCCAGCTCTGCAGTCGAGGATGCACACAGTCTTGAGGATGGAGGTGGAGGCGGTTCGCTTCCTGAAGGAGGAACCTGAGAAGATGGACAACATGCTGAAGAGGGTCAAAGCCCTGACTGAGACTCTCAGCATCCTCAGAATGTAGGACACACACACACACACACACACACACACATTTCTTAAGTAGTATGGTTCATAATCACATGAAAGCAAGAGTGTGTTAAAATGTTCACATCACTCCCAGTTATTTGTATGTGTGTGTGCGTGTGCGAGTCTCATTCCGAAACCCTGTGTGTTGAGCAGATGTGCTACAGAAGGCTCCCTCAGCTCTGACCTGATCTCCGTCAAGCCCGAGTCACCCGATTCCCCAATACCGACCCGAGACTCAGCCACACCTCAACAGCAGTTATCGTCAAACCCCACCCCCTTTACAATCACCTCTTCTAACCCCGCCCACTGCGAGCTCGTCTCCGTCTCATCTCCCATCATGGCTCAGAGGTCCTGCAGCTCAGCGCTGATCCCGAGTCAAGGGCGAGACGCGCCCGCTGTGGTCCCGGTGACCCCTGCGAGCCGTGTGGAGACCGCCGTCGTCCATCAGACCCGAGACGAGGCACTGAGTGGAAGAGACACCGCCGAGAGGGACAAGGTGAGGAACATTGATCATGTCTCCAAGCTTTAGTTTCTATTTGGATATCGTTCGTACTTTCCTGTCTTTCTTACGTTTATGTCTCTGTTTTTATTTACTCTTCTAGATTCAGATTTTTTTAGTCTTTTATGGCTTTATCTTTTTTTATTCCTCCTTTGAATGCTTTGTTTATGCTTTCTGACTTTTTTCTTCTCTTTCTTTTTTCTAGCATCTTGTCTTTTCATTTTCTGTCTTTTCCTTTCTCTGCCACTCTTTATTTTTGTCCTTGTTTTTTCCTTCTCTTTTCTTTTTACTCTTTATTTCCTGTCTATTATTTCTCCTTTATTCAGTGTTATTACTGTACCCTGGCGTGGCTCTGGCTGCATATTTTAGATTTTGAAATTCAAGTACACATCATTGTAATGTATTAAACACAGGTATATTGGTCCGTGTACACAGCTCTGAAGGTGTGTCTCGTGTGTTTCTTTGCAGGAGGTGGACAAGAGGCAGACCAAGGACAAAGCAGACATGGAGCACATTTTACATCAGACTCAAGTCAACCTGATGAAGAACATACCTGACCTGGAGCTGACCAATCAGGATGAGAGCAAGGTCTTGGACACGACGTACGTGCGGCCCGACAGAGCGGAAGCTCCTCTGTCTCCACCTCCAGGTCTGTCCAACTGTCCTTGTCACAAAGCAGCTTTAAGGAATCAAAAAAATGGTCACGCTGATCATTGTGTTGTATGTCTAATTTCAGTGTAACTTCGTGATTATAAACCCTCACGCCTTCCTGAATTAAGCTCCGCCTCTGCGTGACCCAGAAATGTGTTTTCAACATACTTTTGTTTCCGTTTGTTCGTTTACAAACAGAGGCCACCGCTCCAGCCGAATCAGTAGCATATAACCCGGTCCAAACCAGTTTGGAGTGTGTTCCTAAACCTCCTCCTCTGGAGAAGCCTCACAGGGCCAGCGTGGACCGAGCGGCGGCCAGTCAGGATGCGCCAATTAAATCTCCTCCCCCTGCTCCGCCCCGCAAACCCCAACTCTCTGCGACTGGACTGACGACCGGGCACTCTGGTGAGGTCATCTACACCACCCGCAAGGACTCCGCCTCCTCTCAGGTGTGTGTAAGAGGGAGAGACCTTGTTTAACCGCATTCTCAGACACTACGCGGAGAGGTTTACACTGTCACTCAGGCACAACTGTGCCCTGGACATTTATGGTTATTTTTAACACATGCTGTATATTATGATATGCAGTTTGGGACGTAAGCAGAGCAAAAAAAGCAACTTAATGCCTGATTAGTTTACTGACTGCAGTGCAGCTGTAGTGTTGTGATTTCTCATCAACTTGTTCAGCTAAAAGTTTAGTTATACATGCATTATGGGTGCACAAATGTGCGCAAATGTGAGGTTACGGTCTTTCATCACAGTGTGCAGGGAGATATTCACTGCAGACTTTCCTTGATGCTTATTCAGAGTCAAGTATGTTTTCTCCTCAGGAGAGAGAGGAGGAAGAGGAGGGGCAGGAGGAAGCTCTCCAGTCTAAACCTCAGCGAGTTCGCCCCGAGTTGAAACCCAAACCGCGTATACTTCCGCCGATCAATGCACGTGAGGAGGAGGAGGAACACGATGAAGATAAGATCGTAGCAGAACTTCAGGTGAGTAGCTATATCCCCTGCCCATGCACACACACACACACACACACACACACACCCAAGCCACACCCGTCTAGTCAGGTAAGACAGAGTATAGCGTCAGCATTGGCAAGGTGAAAAAAACACACACACACACAGATGGGTGGAGGTGTTCTGAAACAAACACACTTGGTTTATGAGCGCCCCACCCGTCCTGACACCAACACACCGTCCTCAGGCATCATCTTATACTGGGACATATTGTGGTGTTTGGTGCCCTCTAGTGGAAAAATCACATTCTCACAATTTTCCAGACAACAGTTGACCTTTTAAGATTTTGCCTACTCATATACTGTAGCTACCTCCTGCAATGAAACACACACTGACAGATAGTGTGTGATGCTAACACACACTCCACTCCAGGTGTTTGAGAAGTACCCGGTTAAAGACTTAGAGCCCAGATACGTTGTCGACCTGACCACCCACCCGCTCCCAGACAGAGACCTAGAGCCAGCCTACACACTCTCCTCATATGACCCAAAGGTAACGGATTGTTCAGACTAGCGCCCTCTAGCTGTTTGTTGCCATAACCAGCAGGACTAACACTTGGCCTCGATTTGGATATGCCTAACCCCTCTTACGCTCTCACACACCTGCTTCTCGATGGGACAGGGAACGATTTAACTGCATGAAATGTTTGCTGGACTAAAAATGCATCTATTCTGTGCCGTCTTTCTCCATGACCCAAGCAGAGCTGCGGGGGATAACTGAGGACATTTACTTTGTTACTATATTTCACGTGTCTGTTCTTTACTTGAGTAGTTTTTCAGAGGATACGTTTTTACTTTTACGCACGAAAGATACAGCAAGTATCTATACTTTTTACTCCACTACAATTCTGCGTGGGGTTGCGTTACTGAACCACAGTGGTGTGTAGCATTTGAAGCGGGACTTTCGCCACCTTCTGACTGCTATGAGTAATTGCGTGACTTGCCTTTCCTTCCAGCCTGATATTGTAATGGGTGCTTTAAATCAATAGGATTGCTGGGTGCAGACAGCGACAAAAACAGCACATTCACATTCGGAAAACAGAGAGATAGAGAGAGATTTTTTTTAAACTATAGACGCACAAGCCCTTTACTTTAGATTTTTAAGTAAATTTGAAGGTGAGTACTTGTAAATGGAGGACTTTTACTTTTACTTAAGTAATATTTGTAATTCTTTTAATAAAGTACAAGATTTGTGTACTTTGCCCAGCTCTAC
>JAQMYK010000018.1:1165794-1185740 GCA_030014345.1 Clarias buthupogon | reverse complement strand
GCGAAATTGTCCAGAGGAGGCTCAAAAGGTAGCGCATTTAACACAAGTAATTTAATCAAGCACGAGAGTTTCACGCCACAACGAGCCATATTACATGCAAACAATTCCGCGTCTGTTTCTGTAAATTTAAATCATGTTTTTATGAAGTACTCGGTATCGGCGAGTACTGAAATGCAAACTCGTACTCGTTTTCCAAAAAAGTGGTATCGGTGCATCCCTAGTATTTAGTACAATATTATATTAAAGTTCTATAGTATGGTACTCACTCTCCTGCTCGGGTTCATGGCCCAGCAGTTGATGCGGCTGCACGAGCTGCAGAGGCGTCTGCACCTGATGCTGCATGGCCTGCGTGTTCTGCATTTGTTGCTGCTGCTGCTGCTGCAGGTGTTGCTGCTGCTGCAGGATGTGCTGTTGCTGCTGTTGCAGGAAATGCTGCTGATGCTGCTGCTGTTGTTGTTGTTGTTGTTGTTGTTGTTGTTGTTGTTGCTGCTGCTGCTGCTGCTGCAACTGTTGCTGGTGCATCTGCTGCTGATTTTGCTGTTGTTGCAGTTGCAGCTGAAGCCTGTGCTGTTGTATTTGCTGTAACTGCTGCTGTAATACATGTTGCTGCTGCAGTTGCTGTTGATGCAAGGGTGGTCGGAGGAGCTGCTGCTGTTGCTGCTGCGGTGGTCGCAGTTGCTGCTGCAGGAAGCCATGCTGCTGTTGTTGATGCTGCTGCGGGTACATCTGCTGGTGCATCTGCTGTGGAAGGAACTGATGCTGCTGTTGTGGCATCTGATGAAACCCTGGCAGCTGCTGTGGCTGCTGCTGCGGCTGCTGCTGCTGCTGCTGCTGCTGCGGATGATGCATTTGCATTCCCGGTGGCTGCAGGTGCATCATGGAATGCTGCTGAAGCATCTGTGGAGGATGTTGTTGTTGTTGTTGCTGCGGTAGTGGTTGTTGCGGTGGAGGGATCGGGTGTGCTTGTTGTTGTTGTTGTTGCGGCTGCTGCTGCTGTTGTTGCTGTTGTTGTTGTTGTTGTTGTTGTTGCTGGTGTTGCTGGAGTAACTGCTGCTGCACTTCAGGAGTGAGCTGTGCTGCTGCATGCTGAGGAGGTTTCACGGCGTTGAAGAGAAGCTGATTTGGGACGGCGGGTTGGTTCTGGTTCGCCTGCGGTTCCACACTTTTAGCTGTCAGACTCTGGAGAATCTAAAATAATAATAATAACAACAACAACAACAACAATGACGAAATCAATCTCCTCCGATCATAATCCAGAATTCAACAGGACTTTAATTGTCTAATTAATTATTTAATACATTCACATAAAAAATAAATAAAAAAATGTTGGGACATATATAAAACACACTATATAAACATAAAACGTGTTTCTCTCACGTGTGCGACGTTGGCCTGCCGTGGGAGCTGCTGCTCTGCACCCTTGTTGATGTTCCGCAATGGGCGTGGCCCAGAATTCCACCCACTCATCATCTCAGGACGCTCCGCCCCCTGGGCGTTACCCGGAACAGGAGGAACGCTGTCACACAGGTTGATGAGCGCCGTGTCTTTGTTTGGCGGGAGGCGGTGCTTCGACAGCGTCCAGTTTAGGTTAAGCTCCTCTTTGTCCGATTCGTCCGAGTCGTCGAACATTACCTCGGCCTTGGGCGAGGGGGAGCGCGGACGCCTGGACGGTGACGCGCCTCGCGAGGAGGTCGGGCTGGAGCGCTTGCTACCTTCTGAGCACGAGCTACGTTCGTTTTCATCCTCGTTGACTTCATCGTCCTCCTCTTCTTCCTCTTCCTCGTAGTAGGTGAGCCTCGGGTGGTAAAGCGCCTCGTCCTTCCTCTTCTTGTCTTTAACAGAGTCTTTGATCCACTCTGGGGTGACAATTTTAATCCCACTGTGCCTCAGTGCGCATTCGTACTTCGCCTGGAAACAAACCAAGATTTATAAAACCAGTTTAGAAAGTGGGTTAAACATTTTAATAATTTTTGGTCCCACCCCCTTCAGTCCTGACAATGTTCACAAAGCTCCACCCCCTGGAACAAACATTCACTTCAAGAGCTCTAAAATAAGGAAAAGTGACTTTGAAAGTCCTTTTGTTTTTAAGTACGATTAAACATCAAGGATCACAGGTTCAAACTCCAGCACTACCGTAAGTCTGCAAGTCCCCTAAAGCCCCAAGTGCTCAGATGTATAACAAGATAAAAGTCACTCCGGATAAGGGTGTCTGCCAAATGCTTTAAATTAAAAAAAGAAAGAAGAAGTAGAAAAAAAATGAATCAAAATCAATTAAACAAACCAAAGGTATGAACCAGACTCATGGATGTAAAAACACCTTTAAATAAGTGAATATGTACTTGTGTATGCTCCCACAGCGTTAGTTTTGATCTTGTGTTTTATTGCAAAACAATCAATAGAAAATGGGAATAATTATATAACCATAGGTAAGAGGAACAAACCTGCAGCTGATTAATAATTAATATAAACATTTCTGATGCTGATGTTTTGGGTTGGATTTCCATCAGCAGAGTGAATAAGAGTGAAGTGTTTAGAGCTGATATTAGAGTGAGGGCTATAAAACAGACTCGTCCCCCCGATACGGCCCTAAAAAGCAGTAACACCAAACACAGGCCAATAAACTCAGCTTTAAAACAAGTAAATCCTCCAGAAGTGTAAACTACACACACCCCGGAGCTGCAGACGTCTGGCTGTTAAACGCAACCCAACAGCGCCGTTTAAACGTGACCTACACACACACTCCCCGACAATAAAACAGCGAGATGTGCGATATGAAGCACTGCGTTCAGTTTTCACAAGGAACGGTCAAATCTAAATGCAAATCCAAGACACTGTTTATAAACTCAAAAGTAGAGGAAAGGAGAAGGGGGGGGACGAGAAAAAAAAAAAGACGAACGCCTATTTACCCCCTTGGGTTCAGGAACCACCAGATGCGTGCACTTCTTGTTGAAATTCAGCTGACAGTCTCCTCCGTAAAATGTAATAAAAGCCCAGAGGGTGCTGAGATCCTCCTTCAGCTGCACATGAAAGAGAGACAGAGAGAAAGAAAGAACAATCTCTCAAAATTAGAACAGGAGGAAGAAGGACAGATGTGTTTTTTTATGGCTGGACAAGAAGTGAAAAAAATAATAATAATCTTACGTGTGGTAAACATGCCCGGACGCCAAAGAACAACTGGCCCGACTCAGGAGAAAAACCTGTAACACTGATTACCGGCTGGTTAAGGAGACAATACATGAGCTGCACACACAAACACACACAAATGCTGATAATTGAGACGGGAAAAAAAAATCCCAGCACTTTCAGCGATCAATCTTTAAACATCAGAGTGGCACACGAGTACAAACAGATGTTTATTTATATCACATACTAAAATAGACTTATTGTAAACAGGGGCAGAAATTTCTGAAGGATACGGCAGCAGATCTCCACATCTCACTGACAGGATCACCCAGGTGGGCTGGGAAAAGATAATACAGTGTTAATGATAAAAGTTAAACAAAAGATAAAGTTAAATAAAAGAAAGATACTTTAAAAAAAGAGAGATTAATGTATGTTTTAGCTTTCGAAAAATAATCTCCCTCTCTCAAAAATGTTTATGAAAATTAAAACATTACAATTCACACGTATACTATTACAATATTTGCTGTTAGAGTGAATGAAGTAAAAGTACACAATTAACGGAGTTTTAAATATCACACACCAAGCACTCTGTACTTACACTGTGTTTTTTGTAATATTTACAACTCTGTAAATCATATGCTCATGAAATCACGACATAGATGCTTGTAAGGTTTACCTTTACTACAGGTAAGAAGAAGACCTCGCGTGCCTCGCTGACCTCCGCGTTGTCTCCATCCTCCGTGATGATGTGCGTGGCGAGGGCGATGTAAGACACCTCCTTTCCTTTCCCTGACTTTAGCAGCTGCACCACCTGAAATCACACCAATACATCACGCAGAAATTAGCAAAAAACTAACAAAAAGTCTGCGTCTACGAGATTCTTCACCACGCTTAATAAACTAATCTCAGCCCGTTTTTATCTCATACGATGACGATACGGCAAAAACAACAGACCTTTGATTAAAGAACAGAACTTTAAACACAGGTTCAGTTTACGTCAACAATCATACAGTGGACTCCTTTTGTAGAACTCTGTCTTCATCCGTCTTGTCATTCGCTGATAACATGATGTCATTTTAACATTTTAACTTACGACTTAACATTCGTCTGCTTTTTTTCTTTTGTGTTTAAAGAATTCATCAATCCTGAATTATATTGATTTTTCAAAAACAATCGATAGCATATCATATTTAAAAATATGTATACAATCTATATATTATCTTTTTACAACTCTTAATCTGATGTCTCAAATTGATGCGACAAACAAGAAATTCACTGAAAAACATAAAGAATAAATCTAATTATTATTATGATCTCTGGATTTTTTTTATTCAGGGTTATCACATTTATGACATTACTTTCCTCTTGGTAATTTCATGGTTTCAAATTTTTACCACACCTCATCTCTGACTGTTTAATCTTATTTATTACAATCAGTTTCAGAGCCAAACTTTCAGCTCTTACAGCCCAGAGTTTCAGCTGTTAGCCTGAGCTACCAAGCAAACCTTCCTGCTAACAGCTTTGGAAAAAATTATAAACTAAAAAGTTAATTTCTCATATCTGGTGTGAAGTCTTATCATAAAATCCAACTACGAGAGCCATTTATTTATTAGCATTCTAGCTAGCTAGCACGCCTTAACACCCATTATAGCTACCTGGCTAGTTAGTTAGCGTTAGCATTTTCTGCTAATCTTCCAGAAATCAGACCTGATTATTTTTATTATAATGACGTCACACGTGCGGTGGACGTAAATGAGCGCGGGCTTTGAAGAGAACCTTAAACACGTTAGGTTTATAAGGCTAGTCGGTTTTCACTACAGCACAGACAGCTAGCAGTGAAGACATGCTAACATGCTAACACTGACAGAAAAATAAAACTCTTCACCTTTTGGTCAATATCCCCGACGACATAAAACTTCACATCCTTAAAAAGCTCCTCGGGAACTTTCAATTCTTCTTCCAACATTATTAAATTTTAATAAATAACAAAAAACTTCTGAATTAACTTATATCGATTATAGCAGAAACATCATTGAGTCTCCTGAACAGCTTTTGCGACTGAACAGAGGTGACTGGCCGCATAATTTGTTTTTCCTATCCGTATTCCAAGGTTTGCGATATGATTGGGTAGTCAGGGACAAAAACCTGTCCAAGGATTGGTTACTATAGCTGTACGTCGGCCGTTTTATTATTTAATAGCCAATCCGAATATAGGAGGTGGGATCTGTCGGAATACGGATGGGTGAAAAATTTATCTTAAAGCGCCAAAGAAGATTCGGCGGGAGGACGATGTACACGCGCGATGTTAGGGGGAAACGTTTACACGTTTGTCCTTGTATTATATCAACCGCACGTTTAATTTATGTTAATTGTATATAGAACTTTCAAAGAAGTACAGCAATTATGGTGTGAAGCAAACTACAAAAGAAATGTCCATCTTTTTTAAAAGAGAAATAATTATGTAAATTGAAGGCACCCCTCAGAAAATGCAACATGGAACATTCCTAGGCGGAGAATCCTCCGATTCGCGCGCGCGCTGACTACTTAAGGCGCCAAATATGAAGGTGTAGAGGTCCGTAAATACTGGAATAGAGGGACAATAGAAGTTCTCTCAATTGTTTTACGAAAGAAAGCAAAGATTAAAACTGTATTTGTAGATATAATTTATAAAGGTATTTTTTAGTATAAAAAGAAACAAGATGGCGGTGAAATCATGAATGTAAAGTGCATTAAAGTCCTACAAAAGGTCAAAAAGTATAATTTGCCCTAAAGTTTAAACTGTTCTTAATTGTAATTGAGAACTGGGGTTTAAATTTTAACCCCAGTTTATCTGTCTATTATATGGTTGAATGCAGTGGTTTATGTCTTACATCTATTGTACAATTTTCCACAAGAAATTGACAAAGAACAAAAAAATAGCCATGATCCTCTTAGTCTGCTATTTAGACCTAGTCTTAATATATACACCAGTCAGCCGTAACATCATGACCACTTTCATAATATTGAGTCGGTCCCCTTTTGCCCCATAATGACAATGCACTGTGTGTTCTGACAGCCGTCTATCACAACCAGCATTAACCTTTTTCTCAATTTGAGCTACACTAGCGCTTCTATTGGATCAGACTACACGTTCCAGACTTCACTCCCCATGTGCATCAGTAAGCCTTGGTCACCATGACCCTGTCGCCAGTTCACCGGTTTTCCTTCCTTGGATCACTTTTGGTATATCCTGACCACTGCAGACTGGGAACATTCCACATGAGCTGTAGTTTTGGAGTTGCTCTGACCTAGTCCCCTAGCCATCACAATCTGACCCACTCAAATTCTTATCCTTATTTTTGTTTTCTTTTTTTTGCTTCAAACACATCAACGCTAGGAAAAAAAGTATATAATAGCCTCACAAGCAAATGCAATTGAATCTAATATTATACAAGTGAAGCTATGAAATAATCTACAAGTACAATTTGAAAAAAAAATGTTTACAAGTGCTGCACAGGTCTATCATATGAAGCGGCAGCTTTAACAGCGTGCGTTATGTTCTATATAAACGGCTCCCTATTTTTTTTTACATAAAGTAAAGCTTTATGTTATTTCATTTAAAGAAAAGTCTGAAGATGTTGTTTGGATGTAAAGTGCAGATGTAATTTCTATACTTTCTTCTGGTGTGAATGAATCAGAAGCAAGTGTCTGACTTCGGCATTAGTCACGTGACATTCCTAAGTTTAGCCTAGCTTAAAGAGATCATCTTATTTTTTTAACTTTCTACCGATAATTCAACCTCTAATAACTGTGAAAAAATGAGTCATTCTCCATGTTGCAAAGTGTGGCTTCGCCGTGATGTCACCGGCTCTCCTAATCAACACCGAGTGATTGCCTCGTTTCTCTCTCTGGTAGGAAGAGCTAATGAGATCTGGGCTATTTAAATCTTGAAATGTTGAGTGAGAAAAGAAGACGTGACCCTGGGTCAGCAATTATCCTCCTTCACCAGGGTGTCCTGCTGACTCAGACTGCGCTCATCTGTAGCCCACACAAATGCTGCAAAAGTGTCCTGCTGGTCCATACAACAGCTCTGACAAATTATTAATTCTAATATGCAATGAACATTTCGAAAGCACTATTCCACCCCCCATCCCCCGAAAATGTGCATAGATTTTACAAGGAAGAGTTGATAGAAAAAGAAAAAACTGTAGCCCATTAGGTAGCGCTAATACCCTGCTAATAGACCAATTAGCACTTAGCATGATAGCATACGTTTGCATTAAACAAGAGTCTACTCAAGAGGCAGAAAGGGGATTCATTTAACACATGCAGTAGAGTGTTAAATACTTAAATACTGTATGTGCTAATTTAACCGTGTTCATTCATTTAACAGGATTCATTCGACACTACTGAGCACCATAACCTGATCAGCCATAACATTAAAACCACTGACAGGTGCCAGGAATAACACTAATCATCTGGTTACTGTTATGATATATATATATATATTTATACAGTATAGGGCAGCCAGTGTGTCTTGAAGTTAATGAGTTGAAAAGTTTAAAACAGGAAAAATGGCCAAGCGTATGGATCTGAGTGACTTTAATAAGGGTTAGATTGGACTACTTAGTCATCAGCAAGGTTTTGTGGGGTGCTAATGCATCTGGTCCAATCCAGCAGAAGGGGTACCATAGCACAAACAGCTGAAAAAGTGAATCCTGGCTCTGATGGAAAGGACTCAGAACACACAGTGTATGGCAGTTTGCTGCGTATGGGGCTGCATCCTATGCCTGCAGAGCGCCCATGAAATCCGAGGTGGAGGACCCGTGTCCTCCACCAAAAGCTCCTACAATGGGCACATCAGCATCAAAACTGGACCATGGAGCAATGGAAGAAGGTGGCCTGGTCTGATGGATCACAGTTTCTTTTACATTATGGGGATGCAGTGTGTGTGTGTGTGTGTGTGTGTGTGTGTGTGTGTGTGTGTGTGTGTGTGCCTCTTACCTGGTATAAAGAGTGTACTATAATTCACTATGTGAATAAGGCTCGCCAGCAAAAGCGACGGTGTTCCCTGATGACAGCGGTGTTCTTCAGCAGGATAATGCGCCCTCACACACTGCACACACTGTTCAGGAACGGTTCGGGGAACATGATGAAACATTTGGCTGTAAATTGCCCGGTTTTCAGTCCGATCAAGTGTCTGTAGGATGTCCTGGACGACCAGTCTGATCCATGGAGACCCCAGGGGTGAGTGGGTGGGTCGGGGGTGCAGGGGGAAATAAACAATATTAGGCAGTTGGGTTTGGTTTTATAACTGATCAGCATAGTGAGTTCATTCAGTAACATCTAAAGTGTTAATTAAATATTGAGGTGCAAAAGAAAACACTATAAGATTCAAAACTCTAAGTCTGTCTAATCTAATATGTTAATTAATTAATTAATCAATTAATCAGTTAATGGATTCATTAATTAAGAAACAAACGACAGGTGTTCATTAGTGGTGTTAATTCAACACCTTTTTGCTTTGTGTGTGTGTCAGGATGCTAAAGCTGCGCGCGTGCCTTTAACAGGCGAGTGCGCGCGCGTGTGTGTCGGTGGCGCGTGCCTCTCCCGGTTTGTCTCGTTGCTGAAATGCGTGCGTTTCCTCGCGGGCTTTTTCTTTTTTTCCTTTCGTTTGTTCAAAGATGAAAGAGATGCCGCCGTGTTCGCCGTTCCTGAGCGCGCGTGCAGTCCTGGTCCCGTGTCACCTGCTCACCTGCTCGCTCCGTTTAATCCCGACATGAAGCGTGAGAGAAGAGTCTCTCTCAGGTGAGTCCCGGGTTTCTCCTCACTCATAAAGGTCGTTAAAAGTTGATGCAGGTGTGTGTGTTTGTGTGTGTGTGTGTGTAGTGATGCGTTCTGCATTCTACAGTAGACCGAGTTCATTATCTCATGTCATCAGCATGCATGGCGTTATTACGATAAAACAACATTAGAGAACGTCTTGTTAACACGAGAGACTATTGTCTTGTTATGACACGTGCACTACAAGTAAACATCTTGTTTTGATAAAAGCATCTCGTTATTACGAATAAGGATGTCGTTATTACGAGAACACTATATCCTTAATGTTTGAAAAATGCACATTATATTACAAAAATCTTGCAAAAGGCGCATCTTATAAGGTTATTTATGAGAAAACTGTTGCATTAATATAAGAAAAGCATGTTAAAATATTTTGCTATTAATATTTGTTATTATGAGAAAATTGTTTAATTACTTTGAGAAAAACACATTTGAAATATTGCGAGAAAATGTTGAGTTATTACGAGAAAATTATTGCGTTATATCCTGGTTAAAATAAAAGAATATCATTATCATGAGAAAAGTAAATCTGTATTACAGGAAAAGTTTATTGTTTATTTGTTCATGCAAGAAAAATTAATTGTTTGTAGAAAGAGAAAAGCAAATCACTGCTATGAGGAAATCATATTACTGCTACAAATAAACATCTTGTTATCCCGAAACAAGGATCCGTTTACAATCAACAGTCACAAGTTGACTTTTTCTTTTAATTTCCATGAATAGCAACAATTATGTAATATTTGTATATATACACAATACATATATATATGTTCATACGTAAATGTTTAGACAAGACTTGGTGAGTGAAAAAACAGACTGGGACATGTTCTTGTTCACTGCGACTCAAATCGAGCCAAGCTAACTGATTTCGCTTGTTAATGCTTTCTGCTGTTATTTAAACCAGGGAACAGTAAACAGTGCAGTATTTCAGTATCACTAACAGAATAAGTTTTTAAAAATGACTCAAACTCAACAGAAAAATGAACCAATGCAACCCTTAGAATTAATAACTACACATTCATTTAAATGAATGTTAATAATGCTGTGATTGCTAATTATGTAACTATCAAAGCTTCTGAGATGCTTCCTGGTCTCTGTATGATTAGGAGATCTTCAGCTTCAGGTGTATCTGTCATTAAATCACTGATTCAATGAGACTTTAGCCTCCATTCGAGGCTGATGAAGGGTTGAATGTGGCATCAGTGTGGGTTGAGTCCACCCACACACGAATACGAATAGGAATTTCCAAAGTTAGTGCTTGGCGAGGCTGAGGAACGCTGACTATTGATTTGGACAAAAACTGGCACGTGGGGAACGTTTGTTTCTCTTTATGCATGGACGAGATTGAAGGCCAGAGTGTGTGTGTGAAGAAAGATTTACACTGAGACGAATAGACGTTTGCCGTATTGTATTGTACGTCATTTCTACCATGATAATATATTTCAGGGAAAGTAATGAAAAGGTTCATAGGCGAGTACTGCAATGAAATCTGTACATAGAGCTACAGTTCTAGTTCTAGTTCAGATACAGTAGTTTAATGTACTGTGCTTAGTGTTCGGTTCTTCACACCCAGAGATGTTGCTGCCTGATTTACATGCTTTCAGGACTTTCTCCTGGGGTTTAAGTAACTAAGCAACGTTGAGCATTTCTAAGCTGCTTGTTTAGTAATGTTTGAACTTCATGGTCGTGACCTTAAAGTGATTATTCCACTTCATAATGAGTTTTAATCACTGCTTGATTAAAGCCTTTTGTTATAGTCTGGAAAGACTTGCACAAAAAGGAAAGAAAGAAAGAAAGAAAGAAAGCCGCGAGCTTCATTAGGAGTGTCACAGGAAGTCATTCCTGTTGTACGCGGTATTTAGTGATCATTAACTTAATCCTCTGTTTTGGTGGCTAATGAGCGACAATCCGCAGATATAACGCAAATATCTTACGTTTAAATGACTGAATTGATTTGTCTTACTTTTCATTTCAGCAAAGTGATCGTGTGCCCGGTCCTTTAGATGAATATCCACTGAAGCACGTACAGTCCCAGCCTGATGTCATTAACATCATATTTTACAGTCTACACTAATTGTAGATTAATTACTTCCTGAACTGCTTAGCTGCATTTAGAGTGGTTTTTCCTCAGAAGTGCCAATTATTCAAACACGATTAAAAAAAAGTCAGGCAGATCCCAGTCCTAGCACATGAGAGAATATGGTGAGAAATATGAAATAATCTTTTCCGTTATAATTTTTTAAAAGTATCCCGAGAACGCTGGACGTGAGGTGGGAATACACCGCGGATTAAGCACTTCTACACCTAGAGTGCAATTTAGCATCGCCGGTCTACCCTTCGGCATGTTTTTATGAGGTAGGAAGAAACCAGAGGACCCAAACGAACCCATTGCACCCCTGTGACAACATAAATGGCTAATGAGCATATTTGATTGACAGCGGTTTGACTCCTGGGTAAGCCGAGGTTTAGGAGCGCAGGACCTCGAAGCCTGCGTCCCCTTTAGTAGCCATTACGGCAAGGAAAAAAAAAACTTTCAGAGGTATTCGGGAGTCATTTTGAAAGACCTGAGCCTTAAATATAAACGTAAGCCTTTTCAATCATGAATAAATCATCAAAAGCGCACTTTTTTCTCCCAGCAGGTTGAGCATTAAAATGCAAATATGGACTGAACAGATGAGCGAAAGCTTTGGAATGACTTACACTCTCACGCTCTCAGCGAGGATCCTGATCTCTGTAAACTCGAGGCTTCTTGCTGTTATTCGACACACAAGTTCTCATTTCTCTATCTTTCTCCTCCGAGCCATTCTTTCTTTCACTTTCTTCTGCTTTACCGTTTGCAGTTGTGAAGAATTGGGTCTTAATTAAGCTCCAGAAACACGTCCTGAGGATGTCCAACTCCAGCTTGTCCAATCACAGCTCATTTCATGGAAACCTGCACAGACCCATGACTGTCTTCAGCGTCTTGACCTTCACCTTGTTGGCCATGCTGGTTTTGGCGACATTCCTATGGAACATGCTGGTCCTTGTGACCATCCTGAGGGTCCGAACTTTCCATCGCGTTCCTCACAATCTGGTGGCCTCCATGGCCATTTCGGACATCATGGTGGCTGGACTGGTGATGCCCCTGAGCCTTGTCCGGGAGCTTTACGGCCGCCGGTGGATCCTTGGGAGAGCTCTCTGTCAAATGTGGATCTCCTTCGACGTGCTCTGCTGCACAGCCAGTATCTGGAACGTTACCGCCATCGCTCTCGATCGCTACTGGTCCATCACACGCCATCTCGAGTACACTTTGAAGAGACGTAAGAGGATCTCCAACGTGATGATCGGACTCACGTGGATGCTCTCCTCCATTATCTCCTTCTCGCCGCAGTTCGGATGGGGAGAAACTTACTCAGAGGAAGAGCTGGAATGTCAGGTGAGCCAGGAGCCGTCCTACACTGTCTTCTCCACCTTTGGTGCTTTCTATTTGCCGCTCTGCGTCGTGCTGTTCGTCTACTGGAAGATCTACAAAGCAGCCAAATTTCGCATAGGATACAAGAAGAACAACACCATTACTCCAGCTCCGGAGGCTGTCGAGGTATGTGTTGCTTTCTTGCTCCTCAAAATATTTGCATGAAAGTTTCATTCATTCATTCATCTTCAGTAGGGACATTATCCCTACAGGATGGTGGTAGATCAATGCTGGAGGTAATTCAAGGAACAAACTCTTATTCACATCTACTGTAGCATCACTTGTGTGTTTACGAAATGACATTGAAACTGAGGTTTATTGTAGGAAAAAAAAGCTTTCTGAACTTCTCTGAGGATTCTTCTGAACATTAAGCACTGGAACATTTCACGCCATTTAAATTACATCACTCTCACTAGACACACTTCTTGAGGAAGAATGATGTAAGATCTTCATTAAAGTAGATTTATTTAACTCATGTTATACTGTATGACGAAACAGGCTTTAATTCCAGCTAACATTCCTGGTGTTGCATCCTGGTTAGAAATCCTGGATTGCTCAGTGAATCGCTGAATTCTTTTAATAGACTGTGCTGTCTCAGAGGACTCGAACAAAACAGCGTCAGATCTGTTTGTTCCTGAACTTATGACATGTCAGATACTCAAGACTCTCAAGAGAAAAGAAAGGCTGCAAAGGCTAAAAGTTTTTTTTTTTTTTGGTTTTCTCCAAGGACCTCCAGGTTCTCCATCACAAGTCCACTATTTTTTCATTTACAAAGTAAGAAGAAGATATCATGATATTAAACACATTATTGCTGTTATTGCAGATGCTTTGAATTATTGTCTTGTGCTTAGAAGAAACTAGTAATACCAGGAAAAACCTGAGCACATGGCAGAGTCTCTGGTGGTTCTCCTTATTTGGTCAGATTTGCTGTTTTCTTTCTATTAAGCCCATCTTGACCTTTTTTTTTTTTTTTTTACATAATAATGTCTTAAAGTATTTTTAATGATGATTCATTCATTTTGTAGTTTTTATGCTGTGCAAAATGTTTTTTTTTAGATGTTTCTTGAGACAGTAAACACTTTTCATATTACAGTAAGCCATCTACCAGAGTTTATTAGCTGCTCAGCTAGGAACCATCAACTGCCAATCTAGACTAAATGTTAAATTAACAAATGCAGAAGATATAGAAATCAATTTATAGCCGTAAGTCAGAATCATTAATGCCACAGATGCCAAGAGAACTCTAATTAAGTTTATGCTAGCTGCCTGTTGTTTTCATATGGAAGTAAGTAGCTTTATGACCAGTTTATTAAAGTGTGTTTGTTCTTCATGTACAGTGTTGCCTCTGCATACTAATGCCCTGCGTTAAGAATTTTAACCTCAAATTTTGCAATACATTTTCCTCGGAATACGAAGTCGAAACAAACCGAACGCTGGTTAAGTCGCGCGTGCGTCCAGGAGCCGTTCAAAACTTGCTTGCATCAGTGGAAAGCCAAGCGAAGCGAGTTTACATTTTTCTTTTTTGCATTTCGTTCAAGATTTAGTAAAGACATAGCACCACGAGTCCCAAGAATGTTATCAAGAACGGTAGCAAGAAGAAAAGGGAGCCGCTTTCAGATTGTTTTTTAAAGCAGCCGGTGCCGAGAGGAATCATAAATTAAGGTTAAGTGAGGTTTAATGTCTATTTATTTCATATTTTACTTCATTTATGTCTTTTCTAAATGTTTTAAATTGTTTTATATGCAGAAATATGATTATAGTGTGGGAAATTGGTAATATTGTTAATATTTTTGGGTGGCTGAAACGGATTACCTGCATTTACATTATTTCCTATGGGAACATGTGTTTCACAATACAAAATTTCACCTTAAGAACTCGCCTCCGGTACAGATTAAATTTGTATGCCGAGGTATCGCTATATTTGTTTTTAAAATTTTTTTTCTATTCTAGGCCAAAGAGGCGACTCGGCAGCGTCCCCAGATGGCGTTTACGGTCCGTCACGCCACTGTAACATTCCAGACAGACAGTGAGACGTGGCGGGAGCAGAAGGAACGGCGCGCTGCGCTGATGGTCGGAATCCTGATCGGCGTGTTCGTCCTGTGCTGGATTCCCTTCTTCCTGACCGAACTGATCACGCCGCTGTTCTCGTGGCACGTACCACCTGTCTGGAAGAGCATCTTCCTCTGGCTCGGCTACTCCAACTCGTTCTTTAACCCACTCATATACACGGCCTTTAACAAGAACTACAACAGTGCTTTCAGGAACCTCTTCAACAAGCAGCGCTGATGTGATGAGCGATCGCGATTAAGCAAGATGCTAACTCTAACTATCATGTCTGCATAACGGGCTACTCATACTAGCTTAGTTACTAAAAGCAGGAGGAGAACATCACCTTGAGGGAGCTCTTCAGCTAGTGCTAATGCTAAGTAGAAATGGAAACTAGCAATCTAGCAAACCAGCATGAGTGTGTAGATGATTTGCTTTTATGTTAACTAAATATTATTAAATTCACACACACACACACATACACGGACACACTTACATGAGTCGCACCTAACTGATCAAAACTAATTCCTCTCTTATTTCTTGTGTACAGATTACACGTTTATGACGAATTCAGGGTTCAGCTAACATGATTTGCTAACACTAAAACTAACTAAATATTTTAACATAATGGCAATTTGGCTGGGAAATGTTTATCTCTTCTTTATTATTGATGATAAAAATTTATAAATCTAGATAGCAAGCTAGCCTAGTTATTGAACAATATTAGCAAGGTCAACGAGTGCGTTGCTATGGATACTGTGTGCACTTCCTGTGGCGAGTGATAAAAAACAACTTTTTAAAAGTAAAAAAAACAGCTTAAAAGTGATCTGGGATCACAGAGATTATTTCCGGTTGAGAGGATTCTTTAAAGATTTGTGCTTTTGATCTGCGACAAGTTTTCATTAAACAATTCCTCAGACTGCGTGATCGTCTCTGGAGAATTCCCACAATGCAGCTGGATATAAAGGAGAGGATTTTGGAGAATCCTTTATGTTTTGTATAAAATTCTTGCTTATGGTTGTAACAGTTGCTCTGGTTGTTTATGCCTCATTGTTTGTAGAATACATTAATCAAACAACTTAATCATAAAGAAATAACTGAAATGTGACTAAGACAAGCTGAATGTACTGTAAGTGCTATACAGAACAAAATTTAATTGATTTCTTCCTCTGGCTTCTGAACAATCTTTATGGCCTTCACTGCGAATAGTTATTTCACACTCCGATATATTACGCTGTTAAAAGACACTGGAATTAATCCAGAGATGCTGAAAACCCCAAGTCCAAATGTCAGGGACAAACAGAATTGAGTTACATCTTCATTTCATTTTGTCCACGTCCTCATGAATTTTGGATTTTAACTAAATTCCTGAGGATTCATCTGCAGATAAAGTATGTTTTCTGTCCTGTAACAGCGTGATGAAGTGGACCTCATGTTGATTATTTTCCTATAGCAGCATCTCCTCAAGTGATTTATTCCTCCTCATGTTCCTATTCCTATTTCGCGTTGTCACTCATGTCATATAAACTCCTCTGTCCTGGAGGTGTTGGACAAGTTACGGCTTTACCTCTGACTGTTACAAAGCACTGACACCTGAGCCTTTCAATTCTAAAATAAATTAAGCGCCTGGTGTACGCGTTCCTGTGATTGAGCTGATAATAAAGTATTAGAGTGAGCGCATTATAGAATTAGAGCTGCTGTTATAGAAAACTAATCAACACCATGTGTGTAAATTGTATTAATGTATTTTGGTTCGCTAACACTAACATTAATGGTGCCGCTAACATCGTTGTGGAAATAAAGTTTTATCAAATAAATGTACATGGGAATAAGGTGATTATGTTGTTGCTGATGTTTTGATTAAAGCTAGCGTGGGATATTTTGACTCTCATGTAATACGTTCAGGACGGAGCCGCTTTCCTAACAGGGTAAAAGCTTTTCAATTTCCTTCATTTCTCACTCAGAGCTCCTCTCATAGTGTCTGAAGTCGTGATATCTAACAGCTAGAACGGTGTGGACCTTCAAGAAAACAAGGCGTGCTCAGGCTCGATGAAGGGGTGTGGCCTTTATGCTTGTTATAGTAAAGGAGGTGTAGTGTCTCTTCTTTTTATACGTAATAATAATGGAAGTGTGGGTTCTGTATCAGTCAAAGGAGGTGTGGCCTCTAAGTGGGTCAGTCTCACTGAAGGAGGTGTGGCCTTAGTGGTTGACAGTCCCAGTAATGTAGGTGTGGCCAATCTGCATGTTTGTCCTAGTAAAGGTGTGGCTTATGTATAAGTTGCATAAAGTAGGTGTGGCCTATCTATAAGTTACACTGAAGGAGGAGTGGCCAATTTTTAACTCGAGTTAAGGTGTGGCCTGCGTATAAGTTACAGTGAAGGTGCTAGTCAGATACAGTGAAGAGGGAGTGGCATTTAACTTAGATACATTGAAGGGGGAGTGGCATTTAACTTAGTCAGATACAGTGAAGAGGGAGTGGCCTGCAACATAGTCAGATACAGTGAAGAGGGAGTGGCCTATGACTTAGTCAGATACAGTGAAGGGGGAGGGGCATTTAACTTAGTTAGATACAGTGAAGGGGAAGTGGCCTGCGACATAGTCAGATACAGTGAAGGGGGAGTGGCCTGCGACATAGTCAGATACAGTGAAGGGTGAGTGGCCTGCGACATAGTCAGATACAGTGAAGGGGGAGTGGCCTGTGACTCAGTCAAATACATTAATAGGGGAGTGGCCTGTGTCATAGTCAGATACAGTGCAGAGGGAGTGGCCTGTGACTCAGTTAGATACAGTGAAGGGGAAGTGGCCTGTGTGTTAGTGAGATAAAGTGAAGGAGGCGTGGCCTGTGTTAGTCAGATAAAATTAAGGAGGCGTGGCCTGTGTGTTAATCAGATAAAGTGAAGGAGGCGTTGTCTTCGACTATATTTACTTGGAAGATGAGACGAAAGGATGTGGATGTGGATGCAAGAAATAAAACCACACACACACACATGCACACACACACACACACTCTACACTTTGACACCAATTCTGTTCCATTCAATCTCCCACAGAGAGTGAAATCACTGCAGCTTCAAAAGAAACGTCTGTACATCACACACAGGCATATTAAGATGTGCAGTGAAGTGTGTGTGTGTGTGTGTGTGTGTGCGCGTGCGTGTGTGAGTGAGTGTGGGTGTGTGTGTGCGTGTACTGATAGCAGAAGCTTATTTTCCGTATCCACATCCATTCATCTCATCACACATCCAACACTTCAGCAAACAAAGCTGTAAAGATCTGAAGTGCTGCTGTTACACGAGTGTTATCATCACACACACACACACACTGTACAAACAGAGTCATTTTGAGGCCTAATTGTATCATAAAGTGTCAGGTAAGAAATGTACTGGTGGGATGTAGGCATGAATAATGCATGAGGCAGCTTCTTAAACCACACACACACACACACACACATAGAGAACACCCTGTTCTGATTGAAGGATTGACAATTATACGTAAACGAAATTTTAGTTCAAAATATTAATTAAAACTTCTCTGTACTCTGTCTGTGGGGTGTGTGTGTGGGTGTGTATGTGTGGGTGTTCTGATTTTATCTTTCAAATATTACCTTAGATTCGAGTCTTCATCAAATTCCTTAATGTAACGTGGTGTGTATATATAAAGTGCGAGAGGAACAAAACACCATTGTATCCGTAACCTTGGAAACGTGATCTTATCTATGAAACAGAAATGTTCCTTCAGATCACTGGATTTTATTAAATAATGAAAAACCGTCTGACATTTATTTGTTGCTGGTTATTGTTCAGTCAGGCGGATGGAGCCGGGATCACCTTTATATAAAAACATCCTTTTCTCACAAAACACTTACAGTGTGTCTGAATCGATAAAATCTCCGCTCCTTTTTCCAAAATAGCAAATAAAAATCCCAGACTTCAAACTGCGTTCACAAAGACTTTGGCACATCATTTTTCATAATACTTATCTCTCTTATCTCTCCTTACATGCTGCATTTTGTTTTATAATTATGCATGCATAGTTATATTTTTAGCAGATAAAAAGAAATATGTTTGGTAAATACAATTTCATGCAATTTTATGTTTCTTTTATTTAAAATATTTAAATGATCATAATTGTCATTCAGGTGAAACTTGGCCAATTTAGATTTCACATGAAAAGAGATCAACTTGAAAAAGTGTATTATTCTAAAATGCTGAATTGTTAATATATTGCAACATGAATTTGGCATGGTTACGAACACTACAGATTTTTTTGTTGAAAAAAATTAATAATTTTCCATGCAATGCTTTCATTTAAGCAACAGTTTTTACAGGGCATATGCTTCTAAAAGCTTATACCAATTTTATTATCAATAAAGAAATATGAATAATTAGCATTTTAAATGAGTAGTGTTTAAATTGAGACAGTATAATGCTGAAAAATTACCTTTTTTGGGGCTCATATAAAATCATCTCTCCAAAAAGATAGCAGATTGAAATTTTTAGGGAAGCAAGACTGGTCACTTATCTCAGTGTTTCACTAGTACTTGGACACCATCAAGGTAGAAAGTAGAAAGTACCTGCTTTACTTGACTTCTGAAACGCCGACCTCCCATGAACTCTTTTAATTGCGTTTTCAAACATGTGGAAATAGCTTGGAGCGAGGTCAGGACTGTGTTGTTACCTGAACCTGAACCTGAAGCTAAATTTAAAAGCTGAGCGCTCAATAAGAGCCACTGAGCAACTGCGTGATGCATAATCAGAATGATTGGTTATTTGCTTTATTTGACTTTTTTTTTAGGACTTTCAGGTAATTTTTTCGTCTATAAACTTGAAACACAGTTGATAAGAACCCACAGTGACGCAGGTGTCAGAAACCTTTTAAATGTTCTGGAACATTTCTTATTCAGGTTTATCCTTGATTTCATGAGGCCCCTAAGTATGATCCACCGAACATCCTGGTGCAGTCATGTGATTTGTGTATCCAGGACATAATTTCCAAAATTCCCGAAATGATGGTGTGATGATCTATGTGTGTCTGAGTACAGAGAACTAGATCATTTAAAAAAAGCTTGTTTTTTTGTTAAAAAAGTTAACAATTATAATGATTTAATAAAATCTAATTTATATAAATAAATTAAGTGTTTTGTCTGTACATTGGGTCAGAACTCGCTCTTTCAATGAAATCTTTACGTTTCGTACATTGGAGGACTGTCTGTCTGTACGGACAGATTTTGTCACAGTATCACACCAAATGGGCCCGACAGAGTTTAATGAAACTTTCCCAGTCCTTAGGTATTTGCCTGAAGTTAAACCTGTGTCATAAATGTAAATAAAAAATGTTACATAGAGGTGAAGTTATGAGCGGTTTTGTGCCAGATTACAAAGCGCAAATGCTTAGATCTCTGCCTGAAGTTTAACCTGCACCATAAGTGAAATCTAAATGTTGAGTAAAAGCGATGTTATGAACAGTTATGTGTCGGATTTAATAATCTACTTTAAAATAATCT
>JAQMYK010000018.1:1131942-1142637 GCA_030014345.1 Clarias buthupogon | reverse complement strand
ATAGAGAGAGAGAGAGAGAGAGAGAGAGAGAGAGAGAAAGGGGCACTGTTTCTTTTTATTGTACAACTTTGTGATACATATTTTATGACTTCATTATTAAGTCAGTACAAAAACATTTCCGATTTGCAAACATTAGGATCCCATAAAAAAACTACAGGAAAAACCTGTAGGTCAGAAAAGAAGCATCATATTATGTAAAAGATCACTTTTCAAACAAGAAAGACAGAAAGAGAGAAAGAAAGACAGAAAGACACAAAGAAAGAGAAAGCTTCAGGGTTTTGCTGCATGAAAAAGAAGCAGGTGTGATAAACTGCTCAGAAGGACTGAGGCTGGTTCTGCAGGATGTTCGGTAAAACTAAGCAGCTCATTTATAAAACTGCACACATTCTACCTGAGACTATATTTAAGCAAATTCCAGTCACACCAATTACTGACGTTTTTCATTAATCACTGTTTACTGCTTTTTTTTTATAGTATTGTTTTTTGAATGTATAAACATTTTGAAGGCACCCTTGCTCAACAGCAATTACTTGCATGTGCCTAAGACTTTGGCAACGTATTATAAATATGATCATCATAACAATACGTCTGAAAACGTTGCGCGAGGAATAAACGAACAAAAACAACTTGTTTGAGCACGACGTGTAAACAAGAAACGATAAGCAAAATCAGAAGTGAACATGGAAACAGCGAACGCACTACATAATGTCAATTAATGAATTATGTGTGAGGGGTGTGTATGTGTGGGTGGGGGGAATTATCCATACATAAAAATCATATGGAAAACAAAGAAACGAATGATCATGTGTATAAAAAGCAGGTTGTAGGGCAAAAGGGCTTTGCGACAATGACAATTGTTAAAAAGCGCTATACAAATAAAAATTTAATTGAATATGATGTAAAATGTACAAAGTTGAAGTTTGCGTGTGCGTCCCGATTAAATGTGAAGTTAAGTAGAAATAGTTAACAGGTAAATGAAGGTGATTCCTGATGAATCACGCTGCTGCTTTAAAAAAGGAAAGCTTCTAAAAATATATATATTTCCCGAGATTCCATAAAGATTTTTTTTTGTTTTTTTTTTTAAGTGAATTTTTTTTCCCTTAAGATTTTGTTATAGTAAAAAACTTTTAAAAAGCATTTATAACATAAGGAGCATGCGCATCTCCTCCTGGAACCACGATGCTGAACAGATTATAGATTCGTTACCTGAGAAGCGGAGAAACCAGGAGATGTCCTCAAACCGGAAGTAGTCTGTACAGGTGTACAGGTGATGTCAGAATTTTGTGGATGAAGTTATGTCCTTGTGATGGAGACATTGATAATGAGAAATGACATGAAATAGATGCTGAAATAATAATCCAGTCATGTGATCTTTAAAGAAATAATAATAAAAAACAATTATCGATATAAAATTTCTAATTATAATAAAAAAGTAAACACATGATTAGTCAGTGTAGCCTGGCTGAGAGGAAATGGACCGGATGTTGGTGTCACTATGTGCTCTGACTTTAACCTTGAATGATTGAGAACGTAAAAGAAAAAAGAAAAGAATAGAAAAGCAGAAAAAAAATCTTTTTGACGGAGCGGGATTTTCCATTTTCTGTGATTACTGAGCGTTACCGTGTGTGTGTGTGTGTGTGTGTGTGTGTGTGTGTGTGTGTGTGTGTGTGTGTGTGAAGCTCTGATGCCTGACCTCGGACACACAAAAGCAAAAACTTTCCCTGAGCAACAAAGCTTTCATTCCTGCTTTCCTTCACACTGCTCTTTTTTTTAAACTGCTTTCATGGTCTACAGGCTACACACACACACACACACACACACACACACACACACACACACACACACACACACACACACACACACACAGTGATTTAAACCATTTTAGGTAGAATAGGAGTTATATGTGCTCAGAATGACGTCTATAGTACATAATCTAACATTGTCAATCTTCGTGAATGTAAACTATTTGTAATATTCAGGTCTTGCTTTTAACCTCCTGTCTGAATTGTTTAAAAAATTTTTATTATAATATGGCTACAATCGTGCCTTAAAAACTAAACAAACAAACAAAAAAACTTGTAAAGCAAATTAGCAAATTTAAAACACAGAATGTTGACCAAATTATTAAAATCTATACAGCTAAAAATGGTTAAACATATTACTTAAACATAAGAACAAAATAGTAATAAATGACATGTAGCCTATTTAAAGTCACATTGTTTCAGTTATTATTATTATTATTATTATTATTATTATAAGTAGCATTAATAGTCGTCGTTTATTTATCTATTTATTTATGTGTTCGTATCGAGTACCAATAGTTCCGGTTACCCAGCTCCAGCCACCTGATTAGGTTGGGTACCAGCAGGCACTAATAGCGCTCAGAGGGCGGGGCTAGAATCACTGTCCCAGTACCTCAGGCTAGTTTGTATACAAACAACGAAAACATTATCTTCATCTCTTTTTACTCTTAATACGTGGGATGAACTTAAAGAGAACTTAATATCGCACATAACGAGAACCCAAACGTTGAAGACACCGTCATAGAATTTCAGAAAAAAGTCTATTTTAATTGCTGGTTAAAGATCAGTCATTATTTTAGAAACTGTAAGAACGATAGAGAGACAATTTCTACTTACACGAACGAGATGATAAGAAGAGCAGTAAGAGTGTTAGCTCCGCCCATCAACCTGACTCTGATTGTTTGTCATTTGTGTAAGAGTTTTTACAAACCTAAGCGTAATTACACTCAGCACACACTGATGCTTAACACAATAAAACACCAAACTGACTAAACACGTCCCGTGTCGCACAGGTGACCTGTTTATTGTTGATCAGCAGAAAGACACTGCAGGTTAGAATAAAATTATTTTATAAGAAAACGAATATGCAAATGAGTCCAATTAATATGAAATGAGCAGTTTTGATGAGTTATAGTTTAAAGGCGGGCCAGATACGATTCCGAAATAGGAAATAACCTTCATCCTTAGAGTCGCTCAAGTGTGTGTGTGTGTGCGTGTGCGTCTTAAAGCCCAACAGGAAGTCGGGGTGATGAGTGTGACCCCGATATGAGAGCCTCTGAATGGAGTCGCAGTCTGAGCTCTGTGATCTGCAAGCTGCTAAAAAAAGAGCCCAAATCCCTTCTTTGCTCAGAGAGGAAAACACAAATTAAACCCTGCTTTCACTGATTTTCTTTTCTTTTCCTAAACGCAGATTTAAGATGTTTTTTGTTCTATGTGTGTTGGGAATTTCTGGTTATTTCCTCCTGCTACATAAAAAAACGAAGCTTATTAAAGATCTTTATGAGCCTTAAAACATAAAAGCTTAAAAGAAATCAATGAAGATTTTATTAAAATGTGTAATATACAAAAGGTTTATACTCATGTTATTGTTATAACACCAATAGTGCAGTGTTATGGTGTGTTGTGGTGTGTATTGGTGTATAAGAGTGTGCATTATGGTGTGCTTTGATAGTGCAGGTGGTAAAGTGTTAATCCTGAAGAATTTCTCTCGGATTATAGAGTGGATCTAATGACCGCGACCGAGTGTAAAGTTTCTAAAACATCCCATGTTATGGCTGAGAGGAAAAATTAATGAGGAAAATTAAACTCTTTGTAAGAAGACACTTGATTTAAAATAGGGAGTGATACGATTACAGGCTCAGTTCTAATTAGAATCAGGATTATCAGCAATGTGAATGCAACCAGATTATGATTATAGCTGGGTTTTTTTTTTCAGAATTGCTTTAAAGATTTTGTGAGAGTGAACAACAACAACAACAACAACAACAACAACAACAACAATAATAATAATAATAATAATAATTATTATTATTATTATTATTCACCATATTTATTGCTATACAATGCTGGACTCATTGTCGGGCATTTTCTTATGTGTTCTGTGACATTTCAGATAAATACAGTTATGTATGAAATATTAAAATTATTAATTAGACAACATATAAATTCAACCAAACATGCAAACATAAAATTAAGCAGAAATAAATATCATATTATTTGTATTAAAATTCTCTCATGGATATGTTTTCATCTTTTAAAGGTAAAAATAGACTTTTTATTTCTTTCTGGATTTGTGAAAGATTTCCAAAAACAATAAAGAAAAAAGTAAACATTTTCTCGATATGTGTGTGTGTTTTGTTCTAAAAGTAGACATATTATTGGCATGCTTAGAGAAAAATTAGCTCTATAATTTTATTTAATCCCTTAGGCTTAGAATCTTCCTGTCCCAAAAAAAGTATAAAGTTGATGCGAAACCTTCTACTGTTTGAGACAATAAATAATTACTAAACAGCTTTCAAACATCTTGTGTCACAATATGATAGCTGTATCAACATGATGTATGATATATGACCACGCTATATCCTCATGACGTGTGCTATATGATTACTATACTACATAATACATGATGCATTTTTAATGAGTGGCTGAGGACGGGGATTAGTGCACGCATTTTATTTGAATATTGTGTCGTTCTAAGCTGCGTCTTTTCTTATTAGAGTTAACCACACTGAGCTATACAAGCTAATTAAAGTGTTAAGACTTGTAGTGTTGAGCGAACACCAGCAGTGTTGAATTTCTCATTCAGATCCTGGCAGATTAACAGAATTAGAACTGTGTGTGCCCAAAATGCCCAGGTCGCAAAAATAAAATAAAAAAACCCACCGCGCGTAAACAGAGGAGGAGAGGAACCCAAGAGGAAGCTTTCAGAGAGCACTGGAGCTGCTAATTCAGCACTCTGGATATATATTTTTTGCTGCTTGTGCATTTTGTAGGCTGTGTATTTCTCATGCATGGTGTGTGTGCGTGTGTGCGCGGGTTTCATTTCGCTGCTGCTGGTGCGCATCACTGGTTTCTTTGAAAGCGCCACCAGCAGCGTTCAGGCCGCTCAGTCCCGCATTACTCTGCGCTGGAGTGTGACGCCTCTTCATACACCTTTTTAAAAGTGCCGAAGTGAAAGCAATAAAACAGCGACCCGGGTTTCATAACAAATAATCAACTTAAGTCTTATAAGACCTCATGAGTCACTTCGGTTCATTAATAATGAGACATTACCTAAATGTATATCATTACAGGCTGCAAGATCATATTAAGGATCAGTATTACATGACATAAGAGCATTTTTATTTGTCATGAAAAAATGAGGTTATAACATAAATAATAGGCATCATACCGTTGTGAGCGTTTTACGCTACTTATGTATAATGACATAGTTAATTAACCTAATTAGTTAGATGACGAATATGCTACACCACATGAATAATGATTACTATATGACCAAAATATAAGCAACAAATGTGTTATAACATATGCCTAAGGCTTTATAAGGCACCATCATGTTAATATGGCTTATGTCCATGCCATATGACTAATACATGTATGTTACACCATATGACCGTACTATTAATATGTGTGTTAAAGTGTTTTATGGTTAATATGTTATAGTAAAATGCCAATTCCTTGTGATGCTCTATAACTTGTATAGTTTTTACTGATCAGTGGCTTCATATGTATCATACGTAATCGGTTATTACCAATATATGACCAATATGGTTAAACACCAGTGTGTAAGAACACATACATAATCAATGTGTTTTAACAGTAATGTGTTTTGATCAAAACTGTCTAAATCAATAGCATATAATGACATATGAGCCTTACATCCTCACAGAATACAGAATATGACCAATACATCCTATAACAAATACGTTATATGGTTATATGAGTAATTTTATACATAACAAATGTGTTTGATTTAATGAAACATTAATAATATATTTTGTAATATGATTAATATCTGACCAAAATATTACATATCGGACTTTGTTTAGATAATGTTTATGAACTAGTAATAGTACATATGACTAAGACTTTACACAGAACTCATGTGTTAATGTAGTTCACAGGTACTAAGACATGATTTATATTGATATCTTAAACTACATATGGCCAAAGATTTATCTGTAATGTACTATGAAATATAACTATACGCTTATATACACTATACGCTTTATATAAATAAGATGTTAATATAACACGCTTTATGACTATATGTTCTTAAGCTTAAATGTATGGAGCAATGCGTGATATCATCAATACGCTTTTAAAAAAATTTTTTTTTAAATAATGTGTTCTGACATATGTCAAGACTTAATATCCTATGTATGCTCAAAGGTTATATTGATCACATGTAATGACAAATATAAATATATTAAACTTTATACATACTAGTGTGATATGTGTGTATATGATAAATGATAGGCTATATATTAAAAATGTTTTGCTCATAGGTTATTAAATGCCATTATCAAGGTTTTATAACGCCCCTTTTATATATATGACCAATATGTTATATAGATCACATGTAATGACATATGGCCAAGCTTTACATGCCAGGACGTAGTATTGGCCAACATATGATTGTTAAATTATCATGTCATATTAGAATATATGACAAATATCCTAAGTCTAAGTATAAATTTGATCATTGATTCAGATTTTAATATGTTAGGGTTATATATACACTATACATCATATAGTCAATATTGCTTGACACGTGACAAATATGTCAATTAACCTTTGACTTATCAGGAATACATGAATATGTTGTGATCATAATTTATGATGTATGACCAATGCTGTGTTGTGTTATATAAGGCATAAATAAACATTGTTAAGGAGTAAAATCAAAGAATTTCTCTTCAATTATTTGGAAGTCTCACCTGTACACACAGTATAGGACTCGGTGCTAATTGAATCCCTGCCTTTGGGCTGCTGTACCTTTAAACGACGGAAACGAGGCGAGGCAGAGCTGCTGTCACTTAGCGGAGTCACCGTGTCACGTGAGACAAACGGCGCCTCTTGGTTGGTCGGAGGCACGTGTCTAGGATACGGGAGTGCGACGTCACACGGGAGTCTCGTATTAAAAATAAGAACAAAAAAAATCCGTAGTGAAAGTATTTGAGAGCCAGTTGGCAGCTCTTTATTTAGCCGTTATTTGCTCACTGAGGCGCGACTACAGGACCGGCTTCTACAGAGGCCTTATTACTCCTGTTATTATTCATCTTATTATTAGTAGTAGTATCTTTGTGGCTTGATAATTAAATTCCTCTAGTATTATTGAGAACTACTTCGTGGAGCTCGTGGAATTAAAAAAAATATATAGGCTAATTATGTTTTTTCTTTGTGCGCCCAAGAAACGCTCGGGTGTCATTTAAAATACAGATTTCCCCCACTGTTTTTCAGTTTGCTGTTTACATTTTTAAGTAAAAAAAAAAAAATAGGAATACATAAGAGGAAATTATATATATTTTAAAAACCCTGGAAGTCGAGAGCGCTCGCCTGCGTGCGGGAGAAAAAGGGGTTAAGGAGAGTTTCAGGATGGAAGAGAAAGATCAGAGCAGCAGAGATGCAGGAGACGAATCGAACCGAGCCATTCTGCCGCTGCTCGAGCCTCCAGGAAACCTGCACCGGATCACAAACTTCTACATCGACAACATTTTGCGACCGGACTTCGGACGCAGAAAAGAAAGCGCCGCCGCCATCAGCGCGTCAGAGCGGAGCGACATCATTAACGCGTCCGGGAGAGAGAACCGGTGTCCTTCAGAGACGGGCACCGACACAGACCGAGCACGATCACCAGGGTCGGGTGAAGAAGGGGCATCAAACCACGCCATCAGCGGCTCGAAGCCCGGAGAGGAAAGCGGCTCGGATCAGTGCGCAAACTCGCCCAATAACCAGTCGATGCTGTGGCCAGCGTGGGTTTACTGCACCAGATACTCGGACAGACCCTCATCAGGTCAGAGGTCATTTTGGAAATATACAAAAAAATATTAATATTAATAATTATGAGGCTTTTTTTACCCACGTGATTTGACACGTAATTAAAAAAATATTACATATAAACAAACATTTAGTACATATTAACCATTAGTGCATCTGAAATCAAATTTCAAGTATAAATTATTGAACTAAATCTGGTTTAGGTTTGCTTGCACGAGTTTTTTTTTTTTACGTGCCTTCGTTTTATGTAAAAAAAAAACAAAACAAAAAAAAACCGGCGAACAAAAATATCCGAAAAAACATCGAGAAATAAACTTTTGTTAATAACACAGTTCAGAAAATCACAATTATAAGAATTTGAACCAGTTTTATCTTCATATATTCAGTTAAAACAACACAGAAGTTTGAAAAAGTATTTTAAATAACTACGCAGGGAGAATTAAAAGAACAAGAAAAAAAAAAAAAAAACGAACCGGCTCTGAAGCTGAATCTCAGTTCATGTTTATGGTCAGCTCGGAGTTCCTGCCCCTGCTCTGCTCTGCTTTCGCTCCGAGTCTTTTTTATTATTCATGATTCATAATAATAAAAAAAAATCAGAAGGATTAAATAATAAAACAGGCAAATTTTATCTGAAAGAGCACCCACACAGGATTAAACGATGCATACAAAGGTACACTTATGTACGTATTTGTGTATTATTTATTTTAGCCTAGCTTTAGTTAAAGCGTTTTCTTCTTCAATGTAGTCTAGTTATACAGACGGTGCACGGCGACATTTATTACAAAAAATAAAAACCAAGCTTTTTTGCAATGGGTTTCTAGAGAGTCTTTATGTGGAAAAGAATGAACACAAAGATGGGAATTTACTTAAGCGTTGAGGCCATTTTAACAGCCATGCACCACTAGACTTTTTGAAAGCGAATACAAAAAGTAATTTTCGAAATGCTTAAAAATAAGCCGTTTCCAGAAATATGATTTTTTTTCAAGGGGAAAATATAGGAGATATAAACTATCGCAAGTATATTTAGATAAAAAAGTGACTTAAAACTGTGGACAAATTGGAGACTTATAATATGCTAAAAACCCCTGAATTGTTGTTATTATTATTATTATTATTATTATTAGTAGTAGTAGTAGTAGTAGTAGTAGTAGTAGTAATAATAATAATAATAATAATAAATTCTATTTATTATTATATTTTTTTTATTAGAATTGAATATCATTATTAAAGCAGCAAACATATATTTGAAGTTCGTGATGCGTGATTACTAATTATAAATATTCTACTGGAGGTTGTCGATCAAAGTGTCTAGCAGTAAATTATTTCTAATAAAAATAAAATAGTATTTAGGTAATGTTCGTGTGAAACGAAGCCAAGTTTAGCGCCTTTGTTCGGTCGAGGTCTTTGTTAATATTTCATTAGCATATTTTTGTTGGACAATGGGATTGAAGGATGTCGAGGCTTCAGACATTTTGTGCTAAATGATATTAATTTTGATGAAAAACACTTCTGTTTTATAAAGTAATATCCTTACGCATTTTATACACAACCTCTTTATGATTAAATTGCGCTTAGTAGCGAAAGTTTCAGAGCAAAAACAAACCTGTGCACATTATTGTTGTTGTTGTCGTTATTATTATTATTATTATTATTATTATTATTATTATTATTATTATTACTGATATTGTCTGAGATTTCCTTAGGTTCAAATCACACATTTTGCTAATTTATAAAGTAAATGATGGCGTTCAAATCAATTGATATTTCATGTGGTGCTTTAGTCTAAACTTTAGCTTGGAAGCTAAAAAGCTATTAGATGATTTCACAATGCCCTTCACATAAGAGAACACACACACACACGCACAAGCACAAGCCAGAGGAGTGTCGAAAATACATGGCATTTAAATATAAACACATAAAAAACAATCATTATATTATATTATATTATTATTATTAAGTTATAAGCTGCTCATGTGAACTGATTCTTTATTAAACGACGTGATGTTGCATATCAAATGAATCACATCACATTGCTGCATCAGAAACAGAAAGCTTCTCACATCCCTGACACCAGGAAACCGGAAGTACTCCGTGTAGAAACGTGCACGCGCAAAACTTCAAGAAAAGTTTGCAAACAGTAATAAGAACAAGAAGAGGCGAATATAAAAATTTTGTTGCTATGGGAACAGAGGAGGGAGGGAATGGGGAAGTGGGGGAGGAGGGGGAAGGGATGCGTTAACCCCACCCCCTCCATACCCCCATCCCGCACCTCAATCTCAAATCTCTACAAGCCTCAAAAAACTCCAACACCCTTTCAAATATGGAAATGTGTATGCAAATGTGTGTGTATGTGTGTGTGTGTGTGTGAGAGAGAGAGAGAGAGATAGAGAGATAGAGAGAGAGAGAAGCTTTGGAGTTTTAAAGAATAAAACTCTTTAGAAGAGTTATATATTATACAGTCTGAAAATGATTATTATTATTATTATTATTATTATAAGCAGCTTTAAAGTCAACGAAGTTTCTGAATATAAAATTATACAGTCAAGTTAGTAAAGCTGAGTTTTAAAAATCTACAAGCGTCTGCTGTACATTTCATACAACAAACTGCTATTTATTATTATTATTATTATTATTATTATTATTATTATTATTATTATTACTATTATCTCCATAACTCTTGAATAAGTTTAACTGAAAAGTTTCTGCTTCTAAACTTCTGTAACGCGCTCCTCTGTTGCCATAGCAACCGCATTTCATAACGCTGTTGTTGCTTTTTTCAATACTACTACTACTTCTACAGCTGCTACAGCTAATAATAATAATAATAATAATAATAATAAGATTATTATTATTATTATTATTATTACAATATAAACACATTGTAAATCCCCAA
>JAQMYK010000018.1:1110287-1124601 GCA_030014345.1 Clarias buthupogon | reverse complement strand
CTGCGGAATTGTGGGTAATCGTCTCCCCTGCTGGGTCTTAGTGCGTGTCTCTCACTGGTATAATCAACATCCGTGCACGCATGTACTGTTTACTATAACACTGTGGCCACGTGCGTGTGTAAAACATATTTTATTTTGTGTTTGTAAGCGTGTGTGTACAGCATCTTATAACACACGTGTGAGCGCGTGTAAAGCAAAAGTAAGTCTCATTAGAGAGGTTAAAGATCCATTTTCTCCCTCCTTCTCACGCGTAATTTGACACCATGCCACTTCTCACACACACACTTTCGCCTTTACAACCCCCCTCCACACCCTCTCGGTTTCACACACACACTCTCTCTCTCTGCTCTACACAGAAACACTGCTCTGTCATGATTCTTTTCAAAGGTAAAGTGCAGGTTAATTTGTTTTATTTTTACTTTAGATTTTGTATTAATTATTTTTATGTATTTATTTGAATAAATTATTTTTTTTGGGCTGTGGAACAAATAATTTGAGTTTCCATTATTTCTTATGGGAAATTTTGATTTACGAGTGTTTTGGAATACGAGTTATGCTCGTAATCCAAGGTTCCACTGCAGTTCTTTAAAGAAACAGAAAACACATTTATCTCAAAAGCCATTATGGAATAAATAAACGCAGTGCACAGTGCTGTTACAGTAAAATCCTGAGTGACAGTGTGGTGTGAGACGGCAGACTTACTGTTACCACCACAGACTTTTGGTGTTTTTTTAATCAATCGGTACAGCAGCAGTGTGTCTACAATGAACAATTTTACCTGCTACATTTATTGCTTTGTGGAAACGTCCATATCACTAGTTAGTCTCTGTTCTCACTTACATTGTAGCAGCTACAAAGACGCACTCTCACCATCCTTTCTTTACTCCCTCTCAAAAAAAAGACAAAACACCCACAAAAACAAAAAACCCCACTTGTCATGTTTCAGAGAAACCAAATTTACTCCTGAAGAAGATGGAAAAGTAAAAATTGCAGCTTTACCTCTGACTTGTAAAGCAGGTGTTGCAAAAAAATAATCAAATAAAAACGTTCACCATATGAACGATTACACACATTTTTAATCAGTTTATTATCAACAGACAACGCAATGTACACACTTATCAGAACAATGTAGAAGAACATATGCATTAACATAAACCTGCACAACTGCTGTTACAGAGAATTAATCAACACCTTCTGACCAATTGGAACTGGTTATGGTGATGTGAAAAGTTTAGATGCCACGCCTACTTCAATGAGACTGACACAGATGCCACGCCTTCGTCACAAAAACTGAGACAGATGCCACGCCTCTTTTACTGAGAATGAAATACATGCCATGCCTCCTTCACTGAGACTGGGACAGATGCCACGCCTTCTTCACTGAGACAAATGCCACACCTTAACCAAGACTGATAGAGATGCCACACCTCTTTCACTAACTCTGGGACAGATACCACACCTCCTTCACTAAGACTGAGACAGAGGCCATGCCTCCTTCACTAAGACTGAGAAAGAGGCCACGCCTCTTTCACTAAGACTGACAGGTGTCACGTCCCCTTCACTAAGACTGAGACATATGCCATGCCTCCTTCATTAAGACTGACAGATGTCATGCCTCTTTCACTAATACTGCCAGAGGCCACGCCTACTTCACTGATAAAAGCTACGCCCTCCTTCACTAATGTCAGACTAGGTCATCAGTTACCCAGTCTTATAATAATCAAACATAAATAAAAGAGATTTTTTTTTTTTTTTACAATTTGTTTGAAATGACAAAAAACACTTTTATATAAAATATTACAAGCCCCCTTTGAAAGCCAGGAACTCCTAATGATCTCATAAAGAACCCTGAAAGAACTATTTAACAAAGCGTTTGTGTGTGTTTTATTGGAGTGGGTAGTAACTGAAATCTAATTTCCTCTTAGTATCTAATACCTTTTTAGCTTTTTTATCTTCTTGGAACTGTGTTACTAGAGTGATTTCTTTTGATCATGTGTCTCTGGTTCGAGATGAGGGTTTTTTGGAAACACAAAAGGTTCCTCACTTGCTAAAATGGCTCTACTGATGGGGAAACGCTGTTATAGGGTTCTCCGCACAAGGTTGAATCAGGTGTTGATATTTCATGATGTGTTTGTTAACTGCTCAACAATCACCCCATACAAACCTATAGTATTAATATATCTGATAAAATGTGACATTTGTAACACGTTAGCGTTCTACGAAATTCATCGGTTACACACTGCGCAGCGACACGTGCTCTGAGCAGATCTGCACGTGACCACGATGACATCACTGCGCTGAATACTGCAGCATGTTGTGTAACAGCACAAGACTAGTGTTTAAAAAAGATAAAAATAAATAAATAAAATAAATAAATAAAAAATCAGGCTTCATTTAAAACACTTTTTATTATTCTTCATCAAAATATTGTTACAACACAACATTAAAGATCCCTATAAAACACTTGGTCTTTGCTTGTTTATTTTAAAACCTGGTCCGTCGCTAAGGTTCTGCTCGGAGCTCGGTCCGGCTCGAGATGTCCGAGGTGTTGACTGCTGGGGTTAAATCACAGATCAGTGTGCTGGAACATGGAGCTTTTACAGTGTTCTGAGCACAAAAACACACACACAACACACAGTGTTTATAATACACATGTAATACAGTTTAGAAACACTGTGCAAGAGAGACAAGAACAAAATGCACGTGTGAGATTAATTTTTTATTTATTTATTTTACAAACTCTTTGAATCCACCAAGTAATAAAAAAGTTACACATAATAATTAGTTCACATGCTAAAGCTAATATACTCTAACAAATGTATCATTTAAAGGAAATGTCTCTATTCTTCTTTCAATACAATCAAAAAGTTAAAAGATCGGTTATTTTATTTCCGAGTCGTATAGATTTATTGTATACATTTCTGTCCACACACCCCGAGTGTACGCAAGTAATACGAAGTTGTCTTAATATTTGGGAATATTTCTGCCCACACTGTGCATATCATTAAACTATTAGTCATGAACATAATACGCTTTATATAATGACATCATTTCCAAACAAACAAAAAAAAAAACAAAGTCAACATGTATGCAACTATAGACATCCATCAATAGCTTTGTGTGTATCGTGGAATGTTTTCTTAAAAACAAGCTTATAAATATGTTTAATAGCATTTTTCAGTTTTAGGCAAAAATGATTTGAGTTCATATTACAATAAAATCTAATACACTAAATTGGGGTATTGTATATTAACACAGTCTGAAATAAGACACCAGTTTGCATTCTTATGAAAAACATGGAAAAACTGTAAAATACTACTACTAATAATTCTTGGTTTTGTCAGCGGTGAACAAATAAACCTGCTTTAAACATTTTTCAGATACAACCTGATCAGCGACCGGAAAAAGCCACAAACACTAATCTAAACACATTTTCTAAGATGTTTATTTATTTTTTTCTTTACTGATTTTATCGCCAAATACAAAAACAAATACGACCTTGAATTATGCTGTAATGATGACCTCAGAAATATCTCAGCAATTAAATCATTAACAGAAACTCCCGAAACGATGAAGATTTTACGATAAATTATATATTTCTGCACTTACTGATCAGCTTTCGCTCACAGGAACGTTCACTGCTCAAGCAGACTGCTTCACTTTAAATAATAACGTTTTATAATAATAATCTTTTATCATTTAAAACTGTTTCTGCAGTTATTTTATTAAAAATGAACACCAGGATACAGTGTGTGTTCTCAGAGAGCAGAGAGTGTAGGCCTATTTCTAGGAACGCCCAATTAAATAATGAAATAAATAAATAAATAAAAGAGAAGCATGACTTAGCATGGACGCAAGCTCCTCTCAAGCTATGCTGAATGCTAGCGCTAAGTCAGACCATGCTACCTGGACACCGTCCACCTCCATGCTGAAGGAGGACATGAAGCAAGAGGAGGAACATTCAAATTGTATGTCTAATTTTATTACTAGACTAAGAAAATATATTTTTTAAATTATTGAACATATTAATGTTTACTGATGCAGATAAAAAAAAACTGTAATTAAACAAACAAAAATTCTTTCTGTTGAACTTTAGAAAAGTCAAACGTCGTCACAGCGTTTATCCCTTCGGAAGGTGATGTCACGTGACTTGTTTTTTTTTATCACGTGTCTCTGGTACGATCTGCAAAGCTGAGTTTAACATCAGAACAAAAAGAATGTGTTGTGTACTGTGCTGAGAAAAACTACGGTTTTATTTTTTGTTTTTGCTTCAGTGGCATCGCTTTTAAAGAAGAATAAGAAGAAACAGTGATGGAGATCAGGTCTAAGTAAAGTGTAGTCCAACAAAGGAGGACGAAAAACAAACCTAATTCATGATGACATGTCTAATGTTGAAACGAAATAATTTCCGAATTTCATTAAATATTAATGTAATGTAGGTGTAATGTAGGTTTTTGTAAAGAAATTATGTAAATAATTTTACAGTAAAACAATCAGTTTGAGGTGCGTGCGGTCCCCTCACCGTGTCACAAACGCATCGAATGTTCCGGAAAGTTCTTTACTCAGCCTTAGCCTTGAGTCCCTAAGTGATATCTAATGAACATCCCGGTGCAGTCATGTGACAGTCTGGGAATCCGTGTGCCCGTGGCATCAGTTCCAAAATGGTGGCGTGTCGAGTCGCGTGTGACAGAACGAGCTCATTTAAAAAAAAATAATTTAAAACAGCTTGTTTGATATAATTTTTAGTTTTTCATAATACTTAACAATTCTACTGAATTAATTATATGTTCTAGGTTTAACCTATTTAGACTGAATTTATTGAACAAATTGATATAAAAAAATTAAGAAAATTCTGCTGTGACAAAAAACAAAAATTTTTTAACATATTTCCAGTTTTTGCTTCAAATCAGGTGAATAGAGCACTAACGTGGACTTTTATATACGTAAGAGTTTTTTTTTTTCCATTATAAACCCTCCAGAAGCCTGAACAGTTAAATAATCTTCTGTTTATGTGATTAAAAACGAGTTTTAATTAAGACTCCTCCTCAGCGCACCTCCTTTGTTTGCTGGGACTGAAATGATTGCTCACGTGAGTATGAGCGAGTAGATTTACGACTCTGTAACGATGAAAATGGCAATTTTGAGGTTAAAATCGATATGATGCACGTTGCAGCGGCGCGACCTTGACGTGACGTTTTTCTGCCGTTACATGTGATCGCAGCTGCTTATGATGGAAACGTAAATGAAATACAACATATTCATCTGTTCTTTTTTTTTCTCCCCATATGTCATCGACGATCAGAAAACGTCTCTGGGAAGGGTAACAGCATCGCCTTTTGTTTTTATGGAAGAATTTGGAGAGAATTTAAGACATTACGCTACGACAGTAAGTTCGGGAACATTTGTGATGATTCAGAAAAATCAGGTGACGCTCATGATAGTGAAATGAAAATTCTGTGATTTGTTGGGAGGGAGGGAAATTAAGTGTTAGTCGATAATCAACGTAAAATTATCAATATAACGAGCTTCTGAATTTTAAAAAACAGAGTCGTTTCTACTTTTGTTTTTATTTTATGGATTTCTTTTTATAAAATCCATTAATTAACCGTGTTTAATACTAATAATGAAAAAAAGGTCAACATCCAACGGCAAAATTATAAATTTTTTACATTTTATTAAAGAATACTGACTTTATTTTTTATTTCTTTATACTAAATTTTACAAAGTTAAAAAAAAAATTTTTTATCACGGTTTGATATAGTTTATAGTTGTATGTCAAAAAAAACTTAAATGATGTCGTTCAACAAAGTTAATATTGAAATCTTTAACATCAAATACAGCATCAAGAAAATAAAAATAAAACATGAATAAACGTTATGACGTCATGATATAACAGTAAACACGGTGTACAAACACGAGTGCAGTAACAACAACTACAGACAATCAGATATGATCTGTGTGTTCAAGGTGGAGGCAGTGTGCGTGCGTGTGTGTGTGTGTGTGTGTGTGTGCGTGCATGCATATATATATATATATACCTGACACTTCGCTACACAACTTCTGGGCCACGTGCTCATCTCCCCGAGCAAACAGAGCGATGATGTCGTCCTCCAACTCCTCCACGACGGTTTCACACTGAAACACACGTCTGATTTCACTCCACAGCAAACAAAAACAAAAACTCTGCACATTCCAGGCAGCGTGCGAGGGCGAGTGGGCGGCCATCTTTAACGCTCTAACGTGTGCAGGGCTGCCATCTTGGAAAGCTCGAGAGGTTTAAGGATCTGTTTCTTACAAACGATTTACGAGATTTTACAGAATCATCATCATTTACGCACATAAACATTGAATTTTCAGAGAAAAAAAAGTTGAATAAAAAAAGTCAACACTAAGTTTTTATCTGAATGCAGACACTTTTTGACAGATAAAAAAAAAAAAAAAATTATTGCAGGTTCACGGGAAAACACAAGGACTGGAGCGACTTTCCCACCTGCGAGGCTTCATGTCCAGAGACGGAGCACACAGGAGGGGTCACACAAAGCGTCTCACTACAAAAGTCCGGCACTGAAAGCTATTTAAAATTAAAATCAAGCCTGAAGTCACTGAAACGTGAACATGTGATCTTTCTGTATAAACAAATCACTTTCATTTTTTTAAAATCCAAAAACACTCTCTCTCTCACCTTCCTTCTTTATTTATTTATTTATTTATTTATTTACCTTTGCTTGTTATATTTCTATCTCAGAGCTCTGAAACCAAAGACACTAACGACCCGGTAAGACTGTTTAACTACATGAATTCAAATTTCTTTAACTGGACCAAAAACACACACAAAATGTTCTTTTAACAGATTTAAATATACAACTTTGTGACCCAACCGAATTCAACATCTTGGCAAAACTTTTAATTTTATTTGTAATTAATTTTAAGTGCATATTTTACTAAAGAGATGAATTTGGTTCAGTCACTAAATTTATTTATTTAACTCTGGAGAAGGAAAACTTTTCTCTAAAGAAGTTCCTCAGCAACTTTAGTGGAAAAAATTTACTTACAGCAAACTTTAAAGAATTTGAACCTTCAGGTCCGGAGAACTTAAAATTGTTTAAATCTGGAAAGTTCCCGCCGTCGCCGCTCCTCGGTGCGAATCTCCTGTAGCTCTGCTGTTTGGTCTCGGGGTCCTCATACAGCGCATAATCGTTCATGCTGTTACAAACTCCATCCAGCAGCTCGGACAGGTGAGTCTCGGAGCGAGCCAGGGGAACCTACGAACCAAAATAAAAAATAATATTTTTTTTTCATTTCAAATGCAAAAAAAAACAAAAAAAAACGTAATAATGATAAATATAATCACGAGGGCACGAGGGTCACGCTGATGACCTTTTCCTTCCGTTCTTATTGAGCGGAGCGGAGAAACGCGTCCATGGTGCAACCGCGCTGACTTTTAACCTGCGTCCCGAAAAAAGTTAGGAGAACAAAACAAAAAAAAAAATAAAAATGAGGCAGTGGCGTCTAGACAGGTCAAGGTGCAGCACTGCTCCCGCCCTCGGGGCCTCCCTCCGGAAGGGCGCAGGGGAAGGGGGCAGAAGAAGAGAAAGGAGCGCTGCCCGGGGGGTAAGCGGCAGGGAGGGGCGGTTGTCAACAGCAGCCAAGTGCAGGGTAAACAGCGCTCTCTCTCCTCCACCCTTGGCTGATCAAAGCAGGAAGTTTCTCCCTGTCATCCCGCTGAAAAAGGGGAGCAGGGGTGAGGAGGCATGGAGAGGAGAGTAGAGTAGGGGGGCATTAGCAGAAGAAGAAAAAGGATAAGGGTGTGTGTGTGTGTGTGTGTGTGGGGGGGGGGGGTGTATTTAGGGGCAGGTTGCGGATGAGTTGCATTTTTTTCAGCATGTAGATATGACCCCGGCTGCCCCCTTTCACACACAGTATGGACCCTTCCGGTCTCATTACATTATAGAGGTGCTTTTTTTTTTGGCCTTCAACACACCCCATCTTTCCATCCATATCAACCCCCCCCTTCCCCTCCCTCCATCAACCTCCTCTTCTTCTTCTCCTCCGAGGATCCGCGACACAAAGAAGCTTCCGTGGCTCACCGCCATCTGGTCACAAAATAAGACAAAAGGTCCCGGGGAAGAACGACAGCGCCCCCTGCGCGCATCCCGCCCGTTTTTAATTAAAAAAAAAAAAAAAAAAAAAAAAAAAACACAGTCGGATGGACAGAGCGAGCGAGCGAGAGAGAGAGATAAGACAGGATACAATTGACTTGGAGTATGAATTAAGGAATGACTGGCTCCAGTCGCTCCACAGGAACAGGAAGATGATAAAAAAAATAAATAAAAAAAAAAAAACACAAAGGCCGTATTGTGTTCTGGGAGATTATTGTGGAAAATGAAACAACGCGTGGACGAAGCGAGTTTAGCGTGAGAATAAATCTGATAAAACATCTCGGGTTGTTATCATCACTATTATAAGCCAACTCATTAAAGTAGTCCGAATTTCAGCGCCGTGAGCTTTGGTGCTGCCTCGCGCTCGTCATCGGGGAAAAAATGGTGGAGAATTTAATTCGTGGCCGTGACAGTCGGAGGGGTTTGAATAGGGCCTGTCAATAAAGAATTTCTGCTAGGATAAAGGAGGGTGTGTGTGTGTGTGTGTGTGTGAGAGAGTGAGAGAGTGTGTGTGTGTGTGTGTGTGTGTGTGTGTGTGTGTGAGTGTGTGAGTGTGAGTGAGTGAGTGAGTGAGTGAGTGAGTGAGTGAGTGAGTGAGTGTGTGTGTGTGTGTGTGTGTGTGTGTGTGTGTGTGAAACAGAGAGAAAGGATTCTCGAGGATGCCACCCTTCACTGATTTCGCCTCAATGGAGGAGCGGCCCACATCAGGAGCGGAGCACTTTGAGGAAATTTAACCCAAAAAAAAAAAAAGATGACCAATTTGGCAATTATCATAAAGTAGATTAGACACTGTCGCGCATCAGATTCCGAACAGCATAAGAGCTAACACTATAATCACGCTAGTGAGCGACAGGCGGTCGTTCGGTCTCTGCTTATATAAGAATTACTCGAGTCTATGCAAATTAGACACAATGTACACGTAAACAAAAACATCTCGAATCATTCGGTGGGAAAAATCAGGTCCTGTTAGCGGTCTGAGCTTTACACTGGGGTCTGATTTTAGCACCAAAAACAGAAATAAAGTAAAATTATAACTGTGGTTTGATTTTATCTTCAGCCTCACGTTATTGCATCATTCTCATTGAGACAGTAAAAAAATAAAGCTGTGAAGGAAGTAGCAGAAGTTGCTGGTGACTCTGGTGAGTGTGTAAAACTAGTACAGCTAGCTCACTTCGCTAACCTGAGGCTAGTTTCAAACATGAGCGCGTAACATCTGAAGCACATGACTGAGGAATGAGTGGCTGCATTTTGTATTTATTTCTAGTAAACTTAAGAAGCTGGGCAAGGCTACTAAAAAGTCTAGGGGGGGGAAAAAAACAGACCACGCCCACAACGAGTTTTTCGTCACCTGTGAGTGTGACCGTACTGTACTGTGACGGTGTTATTGTTGGTGTAATTTGTTCTAATGAGAAAGTTCCATTAAATCTGTGATGACTCACGGAAAACTCGTTAAAATCGTCTGAATGACATCATCGTCTAAATTTTAATACTTAACCCTTAAACTGATGAGTTAACAGCTAGAAATAAATGAGCATTAACCTGAAGCTGTGACGTTCTGAGTTGTAGCGCCTTACGTAACCTTAAAAATTATTTCTCAGTCGTTACCCAGAGCGTCAACAAACTGGTTCCCAGTTAAAGAGAGAGAGAGGAAAAGGCAGACCAGAGTAAACACTTGTTATTCATCCGAGGCTGCGATCAAAAGGAGATTAACCCTGAATCAATAGGCGAGTCGGCACCTAATGACGCTCCCTGCAGAGCTGGGGTCGGGGCAGAGAGTTCATCGGGTCTGACCTTTAAAGCCTGACACCATGGTTAAAGAGGAAACGGTTAAAACTGACCCCCCCCCCCCCTTTTTTTGTTACATCAGCAAGTGTTACGAGCCTCTGGATCAGCAAACAGCACATGGGGGGTGGGCGGGGGGTGATTTGAGAGATTAAGTGTAACAGGATAATTTGCAAAAAAAAAAAAAAAAAGGTTAAATCAAGAATTTAAAACGGTTTATCTATTCAAATGTTTTTTTTAAAAAAATCTTAATAAATTAACTAAGAACAAAATAAATCTATATAGTGTATATTGTAAAAAGGGTTTTTAAAAAATGTAAAAATGTTACATTTTTATTTATTACCTCGACAATCTCAGAGAATTTAAAACTTTAAAAACACTTTGTAAAGATTCAATGCAGCTGCGTTTAATGAGAGTTTGTAACTTATAATAATAATTTTAAAAAAGGCTATGAAATAAGGCTGAGAAATCTCAGTAGAGTGTCTCGTAACAGAATTTATTACAATATTAATAAAACATCAGAACGCTCAACTTTAACTTTTAACTTTTTGTTTTTATTAATCCAGACTTTAAAATAGGTCTAAAATAAGCATAGTGTGTTATAGAATATTGAACAAATTGTTCGTTTTTTCCTTCAGTTGTGGGAAAGTGTATGTGTGTGAGCGTGTGTGTGTGTGTTTCATATAAACATTAGAGTGGTGTAATAAAGTGTTTAATGTTTACCTTTTTATCAGTGAGACTTCCGTCAGGATTCAGCCTGAAGCCTCCGACGTGCATGGTCTTCTTCGGGTCGATCTGGCTGATGGAGTATTTCAGCTCGTCTGCGATCGCCTTACAGGCTGAAGGACACACGCCGTCATTACAGGATGCTTCCTTTATTCACTACTTATTAGACATCTCTACGTAATTTAAATTTGTTTTAAAAGTGTAAAGACCGTGGTGTGAACAGAGTGACTGGGAACGAGAGCGTCATGACTTCATACAGCCTGAGGACATTTAGTACCGTAGTTAGCTGATAGCCTGCTACATTACATGGCTAAAAGCTGGAGAAGAGTTTGTTATGTCTCTGTTTAAAGAACTCCAACATCCCTGTTTCAGCTTTTTGGTCTCAGATATGGCTTTTTTTTTTCTTCTATACCTCACACTGCCTCTGTTTCACTCCTCCTCCAAACGTGCTGTTTCTGTGTCTATGTTAATGAGCTCCTGCTAAGCCACGCCCCCCAGAAAATTGTGAGGGACTCGTCTTATATGAGGTCAGATTAGGGATATAATCTAATTAAGTTATTTAAGCCCTGGTTAATACAAACATGGAGAAAGGACAGAATGTTTTTTGCTTACCAAACACACACACACACACACAACTGGAGACCCGTCTGGACGTCTAAACATGACTAAAAATTATTATTATTTTTTTTCCCCCATCACAGGCGCCCTTTAAGTCCCAAATGCATGGCCGCAGTCCGCGCAAGTGAAGACATTTATTTAATGGATTATGATGACGTTTTGTTTCAGCCCCGCTCTCAAACAAAACGAAGAACACATATAAGGAAGAGTTTAAGTTCTTTAAAAACACTAAATGTTTCGCACCAAAGTAAAAATGTCCATAACCAAAAAAAAAACATCTACGGCAATCTGAGACACAGCTCTAGATTGGGACGAACCCTGGATTTTTTCCCTTTTTTCCGGGTCAAAGGAATCAGTTACAAGGTCAACAGGTCATCAAAACACACTTTAAACACTTGCTAAACAATTCTGACTGAATTAATTCTAAACCCAAAAACTAAAACACATGCTTAGCTCAAGGTTTTATAATGGATTTACAACAACTTATAAAAAGTTTTTAAATAAAGCCGGGGTGGAGGTTGTGTCCTGACGTCAGGGTGGAGCTCGGTGGAGATTGGTGGAGGTCGGTCACACTCCATCACCCCCGAGGGGACGGGACAGGACGGCCGGGGCGCCTCTTATACACACAATTTAACTGAATGGAGCTTCAGCACTTGAGAGTTTAGCGCACTGTGACATCACACTCTCATCATTCCTCACTAACACTAAGAGCCGAGTAAACAGGGACAGAGTTAGTGATGAACTTCACACCTTGAAGTTGATTATTTTCCCAAAACAGCATGTCCTAGACTGTGTCAATGATCTTACTGCGCAGCAACCAATTAACTTTAGGGACGGGAATCATCAGGGACCAGTCGATACGATATCACGATACCTCAGTGACGATACGATCTGCATCGCAATTCTATAAGTCTCAAGTATTCTGAACTGTTTTATTTTTAATAAAAAGATTTTGTTACAATTATAAACAAACTTCGAGTCATACTTTGCACTGGAGACTCTTTCCATAAACACTCCCCGTACAATGTATTTAATCAAGTTTAATATTACTGCATCCTGAGTTTGTGCACTTTTCAGTGAATGACCTGTTGCTATGGAAACAATAAAGTATTAGAACGAGCGCATTAATACGAACCTGCACTACTTTCAGAGCTGCTGTTACAGAGAATTAATCACCACCTTACGACCAATCAGAATCCAGAATTCTGTACATTTCAGACCGAGAACATTTTGCATTACAAAATCGAACCGAACCGGAACTTACCTGAGCAGTAGAGCACTTCGTCTCTCTTCCCGTCTGCCGTTCTGGACACGATCACCATCAATACAAACACAAAGCTAATCCACTGCACCATACTGAACTCCTGCAGAGGAACAGGAACGGGGACGAGAGGAGGTGAGAACACACAATATGAGTAATGCGCCGTGTTCATATAAACTCTCAGGTACAAATAAGTTGTGTAGCGTGTGATTTGAGACACAGCCCGAGACTCATTCACACCATCTGCACCGTTCCCTGAAACTCGTCCACTTTAAAATATGATTTGAATGGAGTCGAACTTGTAAACTTTGTTAACATAATTCCTCCAGGCACACTTTAACACAGTTTTTAAAGAAACCCAGCAGGTGGTTTGTTCCAAATATCTTAAAGAACTAAGCACAGATCTCCTGAGGATGTCGGCTGCCTCAAATACTTCTGTCTCTTCATGTGATCCCAGAAAGACTCAATTATGTTTAGATCAGGACTATGTGGGGCCAGATCATCACCTCCAGGACTCCTTGTTCTTCTCTACACTGAAGATAGTTCATAATGACATTGACTGTACGTTTGGCGTCATTCTCCTTCTGCATAATAATTTCAGTCAGAATAATTTCAATCGGACACCTCCCAGATGGTACTGCATGATGGGTAATTATCTGCCTCTATCTCTAAGCACTGAGGACTGCATTGATCCTGACCAAATCTCCAACTCCATTTGCAGAAATGCAGCAACAGACTTGTAAGGAACCTTCACTGTTACCTGCAGGTGCTCATTGTTGCACCGCTCATGACCCTGCCCGCCTGCTACAGCCGGTTCCTGTGTGTCCAGCTGAATCGATTATCCTTGTTTCCTTGTCCAAGGTTCGGCTTTTGGGCCACGATTCGTCTGTGAAGACCTCTTTGGCCAGACTTCTCCAGACAGTAGATGGGTGTACCCGGGTCCACCAGTTCTTTGCTGATGGTACTGCTCGACGTCTTCTGATGTCAAAGGGAAGAAAGCATGATGTGTCTTTCACCTGCTGTATTAAGTTTGCTTGGCTGACCGCTGCGTCTACGGTCCTGAGTTTCTTTGAACTTTTTTACAACAGATTGAACTGAACGTCTTGAAACCCAAGTCTGTTTTGAAATCGTTGCTTAGGAGAGACCTTACTGATTGCTGTGGTGTATGACCTGCGACATGAAACTGTCTTCCACAACCTCACCTTAGTAGCAGAGTTTGTCTCTTTCTCACCCAAGTTTAAGCCTCCTACAGGTGGTGTGCTCTAACGCAATGTTCACATTTCCAGCCTGAAGTGACTCAAGTCAAATTTTTTACCCTAAGGTGACAATTCTGATATTTTAGGGCTGTTTGAACGCACAAACTTGAACGAGAACTGGCAGAACGGAATTCATGTGACTTTTTGCCTCTGCACATGTGTAGGGCGTGACGTCACCAGTGACTGGCAGCACTGGCAGCGCTAGCAACAGCTGCTAATACAGCAAAAATGAGGCGTCTGGCTTTCTTCCTGTTTCTGGACCTCAACAAATACGGCTGACTAACTACTCGCCGTCCTCCAGAGCAAAACCACTGTTGCTAAAATCACATCCGTTGTTTGAAATAATGAGCGTTCACACAAACTCATGATGTCTTTTAACCCATATGTATGGAATAAGATCACTGTCAAAAATATTCGTGCGTAAAAAGAAAGATGTGTGTGTAATTCTGTCTTTTGTCTGAGTTGGATTCCAAAATCTACGGCCACGACAGCTTACAGATACGAGATTTTGT
>JAQMYK010000018.1:1057715-1072067 GCA_030014345.1 Clarias buthupogon | reverse complement strand
TGAGTGAGTTCTGAGCTGTAAAAAAGATGGAAATAAACCATTATTATTACAACATAAATCTTTAAATTAGACAGTTCAGAGCTGTAAAAAAACATGATTATGATCCATATTTGTTACAATGTAAACCATGGAATTTGACGGGAATAAACTGTTTTTATAACAACATAAACATGTTAATTAGACAGTTATAAACAATTAAAAAAACAATTAAAATCTGTAAAATATACAGTATAATGAGGGCAATCCCGTACAGCCAAAACACTGCTACCATATTTTTTACGGTAAACTTCTGGCAACCACAGCTGCCATTTTTTTACTGTAAAATGTACGAAATTTTTTTTTTTTTACAGTGCAATAACGGTGCTACCGTATTTTTTACGGTAGAATTCTGGTAACCACAGCTGCCGTTTTTTTACCGTAAAATTTACAATTTATTTTTTACAGTGTGGAGTAATCATTGCTGCGGTGTAAGTGTAATAAAGCACACAGGGACATGCTGTTAGAGGACAATAATCAACTCATAATGTCTCAGAGTTATCACGCTGATTTTCAATTATATAAAAAACTTAAATCCCAAAACCCAGTTCTCTGGCGCTTTTGTTTACGCACCAGACATTTCTTTTTGAAATATTTCGCGAGACCCCGATGCCTCACCCCACGGAATGTCAACATTTACCCAGAGTGGTGCTATTCTAATCCGGCCGAGTGAGGACCGGTGAAGGGATTAGGGCCCAGTTTGTTTTCTGCAGCCTTGGAATGTTTCCTCAGCGAGGTTTTTTTTGTGCTTCAGGTCTTCCCTCCGTCTTGTCTCTCCTGCTTTTGTGTCCTCCAGCATGTCTGAACCGCACAGAGTCAACAGCGCGGCTCGGCTCTAAAGCGCAGCAACGCTGGAATGTCGATCCGTGTTGCAACAGTGTTTAAAGCTCTGTTACTTACGCTGCTCATTAAGCAATTTGAGTTTCACCCTTTGAGCGTAAGGTCGTGTGTGTGTGAGGAAAGCTCAGCCATGTTTACTCCTGCACGTCTGCATCACTCAGCGATGGCTTTGTGCTGAAGAGCTGAGCTGCTTCTCACACACACAAACTCACACACAAAGTTTTCTGTAGGACTTTACACAGGGACTACCTATCATCAAGGCTTCCAAGGAGAATCTTTAAAGAACCATTAAAATGTCCCAGTTCTTAGTCCAGGGGTCTAGAAGGTTTCTTTAAGGGTTTATTCGATTAGATTTTATTTATACAGTGCTTTTAACAACAGTCATGGTCGCAAAGCAGCTTTACAGAATCAAAAGGAAAATAGGGAAATGAGTTTGAAATGTGAGAAAATATGTACAGTATGTAATATTTATCACTCATTATTCATACATTTTTATTGAATTAAATTTATTTATTGAAGTTAATGATTTGGCGGCACATGGTGTAGTGGTTAGCGCTGTCGCCTCACACCTCCAGGGTCCAGGTTCGATTCCCGTCTCTGTGTGCATGGAGTTTGCATGGTTTCCCTGTGCTTGGTGGGTTTCCTCTGGGTTCTCCGGTCTCCTCCCACAGTCCCAAGACATGCAGATTAGTCTGTTCCCAAATTGCCTGTAGCTTATGTGTGTGTGCCCTGCGAAGAATTGGCACCCTGTTCAGAGTGTACCCCGCCTTGTGTCTCCTAGGGTAGGCTCCGCTCTGCAACCCTATATACATGATTAAGCAGTATAGATGATGAGTGAGTTAGAGTGTGAGTTTTTGAATTAGTTTATTGAATATTTTGAAGAATGTGGAGTTCAAATCTCACTGATAAACTCTCAGATATATACAGTACATACACTCACCATTCACTTTAATTCGCTCCAGGAATCTGAGCTTATTATGGACACAGACTCATTGGAACTGGACAGGTGCAGACCGGAAAAAGTTGCTAATCTTCACCTGTCCAGTGTAGTTGAGTCTGTGTCCATAATAAGCTCAGATTCCTGTTTCTAGAATAACAGCAGAAGGGCTGGAGTGGAACCTGACGTGGACTGTATACTGTCCATGCCGACAGCTCAGATCAGTCTAATCATTCTTTTCTACACCACTCTGTGTAATCTCCAGGATAAAATTCTAAAGCTACTGAAATACTGAAACCTGCTCAGATGGAACCAAAGCACAGTCCACTAATAAACTGGCTGGTGAGTGTAGGTCACATCTAAAAGCTGGTTGGAGCTGGTTTGTGTGCATGCTTGTGTGTGTAGTTACATTACCGACCACCAGATGTCGATGTGTTCTATGATCACACTTCATGAGCTGAACCACAGTGTGGTGAAGAAAACTCAGTAATTAGGGCTTTAAATTAGAGTTCAAAAAGTTTTTAAAATAAAAATATATAAAAATACTATTACCCAAAAAACTATGTTATTGTTTAAAGTTTAGTTTTTGTTGTCATTTTTGTTGTTATTTTCTGTTAGTTATTTAAAATAAATTTTCACCTTATAAACTGAAATTTTGCAAGAAAGTTTCCTCGGCATACGAAGCATTTTATCATACGAGCAACCAAACCAAACTGAAGTCTGCTAAGTCGCATGTGTGTCCAGGAGCCGTTCAAAACTAGTTTGCCATATATTTTTGTGTTTTTTTGTGAAGATTTAGTGAAGATTTAGTGAAGACATATCACCATGGGTCCTATGAATGTTATCAAGGACGGGAGCAAGAAGAAAAAGGAGCTGCTTTCAGTTTGGTCTTTAAACCAGCCGGTGCCGAGAGGAATCATAAATTAAGGTTAAGTGAGGTTTAATGTCTATTTATTTCATATTTTACTTCATTTACATGTCTTTTCTAAATGTTTTGATTGTTTTTATATGCAAAAATATGATTATAGTGTTGGAAATTCGCTAGTGTTACACCAAGTGGCTGCACATCGATAGCTACCTAGTCAGTCAATACAACAGCTATAGAGTCTAACTAGGTAGCTATAGCGGTAATTAGAATGTACTTTGTACTGAAGGTGGGATCTGGGGTTGTGCCGTAAAATAATGTTAAGTGCTAGTTCATTCATAAGTATTAGTTATTAATGTAAGAATTCAATCTATTAAATGAATGTGTAAAGATCAGACACAGTATCCTCATTAGCATAGTTTATTTTTACATCTTTGCACACATGAAATGAAAACAACAACAACAAAAAAATCTGTTACTGGTGTAAATATACAATTAAAAATAAAACAATTACACACTTTATCTTTAAATACAGCAAACACATTTTTATATCTCTCACTATTTCAAATAACGAAATGTGATTCTGTAAATAGTTTAGATCCGTCAAAAAAATCTAATATACAAATCTGCGTAGAAAAATATAATTTATGAGCGTTGGCCTATCGGGTAAAATCGAGCAGTCAGTCAGCGTTTGGAGAGTTTTTACATCTCCTCAGTCTCACTTCATCTCTGTGAATCCTGAATCCTATCTTTAGGCTTCTGAATGATCCAAAGACAAATAAATTAGTAAATGAAACACACACTCTCAGGATTCCCGGGTCACTGAAGAAGTGATTCAAGGGGAAAAATCTTTTCAGCGTTAATCATTAAGACACGTTTCCTCACCTGTTCATCATTTTGCTTCGGTCTGTTAAGCTAATGTCGCTAACGGAAGATTGGACATTTATACATAGCGATTAGCTACACAACGATACACACCTGTTAATAACGTGACACACAGTTGGACACATACAGTATGTGTCATGATTATCGGTTTGTTTCGGTTCGAATGATACCGGCTAACTGGTGTCCATAAGCGTCTGTTAGCCTGGTTAGCATGTAGGTATATCATATCTTAAAGTTGATTACATCTGAGGTATATGTGGAGTCTGTGAAAAAAAATTGGATTTATTTTCCCTCCAAAACCATTTCTTTTAGTTAATGCCACAAAGTAGAACATTTCAGTCCATAATGCTAATGCTAATATTAATGCTAACTCTGAAGTATAAAACAGAGCAGTTCTCCGTTTCGAGCCGTTAGCATTTTAGCCGTGACTTAGCACTTTTGGATTCAAGTATTTGGCTAACTTTATAAATCCAGTTCAGCTAATTCCGTTGTACAGAGTCACACAGAACGTCGTACAGTTTTTTTTTGTCGGAAAGCCGTGTTGTTTGTAAGGCTGCTGGTGCTGGTTGCTAGCAAATTGCCTTCTTCGATAGGTTTAAAAGATACGCCCCTCTTTGCGCTTAAAACAAGAAGGACTGCAGCCTGTCATGCTGGTTAGCAATGCTATGAATCTGTGTGTCTGTCTTAATTTAAAAGCTAGGGAAATTTATGTACAAAAATCTGACTGCGACAATTTCTGTTTTTCTGACTGTAAGCGAGCATGACTGGGGCTTTACAAACGAATGAACAGTGAGCGATTATGTATACCATGCTAACTGGTGTCTATTCAAACTTTTCATTCAAAGTTAGCAAATTTTGCATTTTGGACTAAAATGTTCCTGTATGTTTTATGAGTCTCAGCTCGAGCTAGGAATCCCGAGTGGGTGGAAAGAGTCCCGGTCCAGCAGCCACATTCCGACCTGCAGCAGCATCTTGGGATACCAGTGAATCCCGTCCTGTTGCAAAGTAGCATTTGAATTTGGTACAATCCAACGCCACCATGAGGTCGGCGTGAGCGTGTGACTCAGACGGAGCGGCGCAAAAGCCCAGTGCGCCCAGCTGTGCTCCTCCACGGCAGCGTAACACGAAACTAGCACACCGTCCACCACGATGGTCCCGTGTGCGGTGAGCGGCGCGTACGAGCCCCTGTCCTCCACCGCGTAAACACGCTTTACACGTGCACTCCTCAGACGTCCCCACCCTTCCCAAACAAACACGTCCTGTCCGGGTTTCACGCTGCTTGCAAACTTTGCGACCATCCCCGAGGCAGCCGAGTCGTCCCGGATGAAGACCAGGTGCGCCGAAGTGAGCCGCAAGGTCACGTTCGGTTTCGATATCTCAAGTACAAGAAATGTCCGGTGCGTGTTCGCGTCTCGGTCCAGGTAGCCGATGAAGTCACTGTACACGATGTTTCCCAGCTCATCTGCTGCGAGAACCTTATCGTCTTCCATCAGATCTTCCACCTGCTTCGTGCTTCCATCCGAGAGATAAACCAGCGCAGATCCGGGGAAGCAACCGCCCGATTTAGCGGCGACAGAGTTTTCTGGTTAAAAACAACAACAACAAAAATTCAGTTGTGAATTTGGCAGGGTTTCAACTGGGTTATTGTTTCAACCATATTTTTCAATGAAGACAGACTTTTGAAAAGAAGACTGTTATGTAATATTTGTACTATGGAAGGAGTCTCTAGTGTCAGCGTTTTGTAACTGTGAAATATAACGCTGTAACTTTAAGATTTGACATGTCTTCAGGAGAGAGGAGTTTACACTTCTTACTGTAGCTTCTTTCTAGCTGTGCAAGAGTAGAGGCTGAGGAGGAAACGACTGTTGATACAGTAGCTGCTAGAACGTACGTGAGAACAGGAACTGACTTGTTTTGTGGATGTTCCGTAAGATTAAATTCTGTATCAATAACGAACCAAAGTAAAGACTAAAGGATGTGCTATCAATACAGAATCGTTCAATATGGCCGCCGTGTTTTGAAATGAAGCAACAAACTCAAAGTGGTTAATTGCGAATAGACAGGCGCTCATTCAGTAACGTCTAAGTCTTTCTGCAACGTTCGGTGACCCGGGTCAGGTGTGTTACAGCAGCACAATGCGCAGTTGTGATGTAAATGTCTGTGCTGTGAAACGCACCCGCTGCTAACGGAGCGCTAATTGAGAAGCAGGAGGCGTATTGTCATTCTAATGGAGTCGCGGGCTGCTCCGGCACGATCTCAGCTCGTTTATTTAGGTGTTTATGTTTCAAAAGTCTTGTGTGACTGTTTGCTCAGGTGCACACGCACACACACACACACACACACACACACACACACACACACACACACTGACTGCAATACACAGCTCAGAGCAAACATGCCTCATGCCAGGCATTTGTATTGTAATCGCCTAGCAGATGTGTGTTGATTGACACACACCAGAAATCTGTGCCTTAATCCCCGATTCTTCCTCTGAATGCATGAGGAGGAATGGTGCCAATCGCTCGAGCTGCCAAGCGGACAGTGAGGAACGACCCTAAAAATAAGTGGTTTACATTCTAACAAAATATTTTTTTTAATGTTGTAAAAATCTTAAATCTGCTTTCCAGATTTACACAGGTGGTGAATTTTTTATCTCATTTATATATTATTTTTGTTGTAATTTAATTTGACTGAAAAAAAAACCCAGGAATTCTTGAGTCTATCCAAAACTATCTACTTGTATTATTTATTTGTATTAAACTAAGTTTACAGCAAACCAAATATAAAATTATCAAGTATATTTCTGGCCAAATTTTCTTGTTCTATTGGTAGAGAATTTTGCTTCTTTCAAGAAATCAATTCCTAAAAATTCCCCAAATTTTTGCTTGCAATTTTGGTAACATTTCATTAGAATAAGCTTAAAGATTTTATATTTGCTTTGTTGTAATCTTATTTTCAGTGTAGATTTAAGATATTTTCTTTTTTTTGCAGTGCTCTTTCTTTTTCTTCTTCTTTTTTTTACTCTTAGAGGCTTTTTTAAAAAATCTAAAGCTTCCGGAGAGTGTGTGAGTAGAGATGAGGTAAAATAAATACATTTCAATTAATAATAATTACAAAGAATTGTGCGCTACTAGACGTCCCATGTCTCTTAATGGATGAAGTCAGTCTGAGGCATGTCGCATGTCTGAAGTTTGTTGAAGGAGTAATGGTTAGCTTTATTTAGCAAAATTTTAACAATCTGAAACAAAATGAAATGATTGTCCTTAAAAATGGTTACAATTTGTATTTAGGAGAAAAAAGTTTTTTTGTTTCACTAAGGTGTAACATTTCATCAGTTGTAAAAGGCTACAGGTTAATTTTGAACAGGTGAATTTTCAGATTTTTCTGAAATATGTAACAACTGTGAAACGCAGGTTTTGAGCAACTAAAAGTTATGTGGGTGGCGTCTTGGAAAAATAGAGTAGAATAGAACTAGAATATTTTATTTAATTATTTTGTCATTTAAATAAATAAAATATTCTACTCCTCTTAAGGTGGACATTACAGAGGTGACATTACACAGGTGACCTCATGCTAATATTTATTAACACATTTGTTTTTTAGAACTATGGACTTTTGTAGCTTCAAGATAAAATTTTGGCTAATAAGTCTATTGTTGTAGCACCCCCTACTGGCACAGCTCGTTTAATTAAGTTCATCGTACAATAAATTGTCATAAGCGTTTGCACCTTTATATATATTTAGAGAAATGAACATGCCATGACATGAAGTTATCCCGAGGTTGAGTTCTCGCTCACCTGCTTTGACGGAGCAGTGTATGTGTGCTTTGGATTCGTAATAAACCCAGTCGAATCCGGCCTCCACGGCGAGTCTCGACAGCATCCCGTACTTTCTCTTGTCTCTGTCCGAGGTCGTGATGTCCACCGCTCGGCCCTCGTAGTGTAAAGACTCTTCAAAATGGTTGCCGTCCTCGTCCCAGGCCTCCGTCACGCGCAGCTTCACCCCGGGCCACTGGTTCATCACCGAGATCGCCAGCGAGTTCAGCTTGTCTTTACATCGCTGTGAGAGACAGAGGTGAAGACGGAGACGGTGTGTGTCAATTCGTGCTGCTGTGATTAGAACCTGAGCAGAAGGTTATTGATCCGCTCTCGTCTGAGCTCCCGATCAGTCGCTTCAGTTTGATTAATGCAGAATGAAAAGAGACCCTGGTAGAAAAAAAAACATTGCTGGCAAAGTTCCCAAAAAGAGTCTGAGGAAAATTATGAACTGTTTTGCAGCTAATTAGCGATCATCGTCCGGCCCGGTGACTCCAATGGGTCTGCTTTTAAATATAAGTAGTTGTATAGTAATTACCCCCCTTATCCTGGGGTTTTATTTGGGTAAAGTGTGGTGTTGGTCGTCTGCCACATATGGAGAGTCTGATCAATAACTCGGGAGGTTAAATCTAGCTGAAAACAAATCCAATCTTGATTTAAGCTAAATCCTAAAATGGCAGCCGACTGGATCTGTTCCACGCCGCATGACTGTAAAAATGATCAATTAATACCTAATAAGTATGGATTACACAGCAGGGACACACTGATCCTCTATTGGACGTGCCGTCCACCTCCTGCAGCATAAACACACTGATATTATAGCCTATAAAGTGTAAGAGCAATAACTCAAAGAGCTTTCTGTTTCAGGTACTGATTACAACCTTGAGATGTTCGCTAACACGTCAGATATGAAACACGACTGCAAATCGTTCATTACTGGACGTGTACCTACTTCACAGAACATTATAACACCACTTAAAAGCCTATGAAGTGCACTTAAGGAGCAAAATCCCAAACAGGACAGATCACCTACAGGATAAACAACAGGACAGACGGTAAACATACCCTACAAAGTGCACTAGTACAAGAACACTTGTGTAAGATCCCAAATGCTTCCAAATTAGAAAAAAACCACCACATTTTACAGAGTGTGAAAAAAACAGTGTTTGTCGTCAAGTGCACTTAAAACACACAGATCCTCAATATTTAGTTCCTTTTGAAGTGTACTGTATATCTACAGAGTTGTGGGCAGCAGGATCTGGAACTGGAACGTGGTTCATTACTAGACAATGTTGTATGTATTTACACTCTATATGAAGTGCACTTGCATCTCTCCTAACAGCAGTTTATTTGAGCTGAAGTGTACTTATATACTGTATGGATCAGGCTTACCATATGAAGTGCGTTTAAAATGACCTCTGCGACTCCGACCAGGCAGATACTCAGGATGACGATAATAAACTGTCTTTTAGTCCTGTGAGCTTCATGCCTGGCTTGTTGTCCACAACAGTATGAATATGATAAATTGTGTTTATCATATTCATATCTGTATTTGTTTGTGTTTAGAACACTATTTTTAATTCCTACTACCAAGTGCAAAGTTTTTCCATTAATAATCGTAACACTTATACTCTTATAAACACTTATACGCACCCAGTACTCCTCCATCTCCTAAACTCATGATCATTTCTTCACTCTGCACTAGCGGTTGTTTCATCACTGGTTTATGGTGTTTCGACTGGTCCATAATTCATCATATGGACTAATGCTATTTCTTCTTTAATCCAACTTAATTTCCTGTGTTTATTTAAGCCTTTGTAACGGTGAGATCTACGTGAGCATCAGGGATAAACAGAAGACACACACTCAGACGAGTTGTGAGACACGCAATGTAAGCACAAGACGCTGATGTGATTCACAAGAAGGGACGACTTCCAGATCTGAGAGCGAAGTCGTCAATCCTGATCCTAGTCCGGTTACGCGAGAACCTTTAACCCTGTTGTGATTTGTACATGTCTAAAGCACAGGGTCTACTGATGGATGTGTCACTGCTACAAACCTGAACAAACCTGAAGATGGACATTCTGGTATTTAAAATTGTGTCCATCTGAAACTGTAGAATAAATTATAAACTTATAATATGCTTAAAATGTCAAGCATGAAATATATTATTAGCAAAATTGGTTATTAGTTAGTTCGTTAGTTATCTATGTTTGTTTATTTACTGTAGCCATTAGAAATAATGAGCCATTACACTAACATCATATTATCAGCATTTCTTTTTAGTTTTATGTTTTATGTACCTAGATGAAAGCTTGCATTGTTTGAACTTAAGATTAATCACAGATTAATTGATTTATCTACCTACCGTTTACTAACACCCACGTATTTAGCAGTCATATCAATCATAGTCAACCACACAAAACATTTATTATTATTATTATTATTATCGCTTTGCCTATGGATTTATTTATTTTAGACTCAAATTAGATTTGAAATCAGTGTTTGGAGAAGTGAATCTTAATTAAAACAAATATATAATAAAAAAGAAAAGCATTTATTATTCATAAAAAAATATTGCATAACCTCCTGAGACCTGAATCTCCTTACATATGAGGACATGACATTTTCTACACAGTCTACCATCGTCACATGAGGAGTGTTGGGTAATAATTATTTTTGCCAAACTCCTTCTGGTTCATAGTTCATACTGTAGCTATCAGGCGCTCATAAAGAGAAACAATGAGGAGAAATTACAACGTCTGAGATATGGGGAACACCTTTATGTCAGGGACATTTTCAATTAAAGCGGATAATTAATTAATATATCAATCACTCACTCGTCGTCTATACCGCTTTATCCTGTGTACAGGGTGGCAGGGGGGCCTGGAGCCTATCCCAGGGCACGAGGCGGGGTACACCCTGGACGGGGTGCCAATCCATCACAGGGCACACACACATACACATATTCACACACACTATGGGAAATTTGGGGACGCCAATTAACTTAATCTGCATGTCTTTGGGCTGTGGGAGGAAACCGCTGTGCCCGGAGGAAACCCACCAAGCACGGGAAGAACATGCAAACTCCATGCACACACACAGACTCTGAGGTGGGAACAGAACCCATACCCTGGAGGTGTGAGGCAACAGTGCTAACCACTAAGCCATTAATATATTAATATAACACTGATCAATAATAATAATAATAATAATAATAATTCTGTATCACAATGTGCACTTTGAGACTTTTTTTTCTATTAAAATATATTTATATAATTGCCGGGTCGGAGCGCGCGCCTTTGCATCTATAACCTCCCCAAAAACATTTAATTATTATTATTTATTATTATTATTATTTATTATTATAACTCTCCCCAGCCCTCAGCCCCCCGTGTGTCCGTACCTGGGTCATGAGCCGGTCCGCGTTGCTGTTCTCCTCGTCCTTGAAGATGATGTCGGGGTTATAGTTGGGGCTGAGCTCCTTAAAGCGCTCCGAGTTGCGCGTGATCTTGCCCTCGTACTTCCCGCTCGCGCCGAGCGTCTTCTCCGCCACGTTGGGGATGAACTGCTTGTAGGCGAGCGGTGTGAGTCTCTTCGGGAGTCTGCGCTTCCCATAGCCTCGGCCCGGACCGCAGGCGCGCGCGCAACCGGCAAGCAGCAGCAGCAGCAGCAGCGCGCGCACGGACGAGCCGAGCGCCAGCTTCCGGAGCAGCAGCGCCAGGTCCATGTCTGCCTCCTGTCTGAGTGTGTGTGTGTGTGTGTGAGGGTCAGATCATACACCGGTGCCACAATACCTGCACTTCTCCTGTACGCGTCCCCGTGTGCGCGTCTCCGCGTGTGCGCCCTCGCAGAGCAGGTGCAGCTCGAGTGTGTGTTGGGGATGCTGGAGGAGAGGGAGTGTGTGTGTGTGTGTGTGTGTGAGCGCAGTGAGAGCTCATTGGCTGAACACACTCCGACCTGTAACTCTACTGTAACACAAGTGTGAGATCATCACAGAGGTGCAGGTGAGTCACACACACACACACACACACACACACACACCAGGTCCCAGGTCCAAGTGTGTGCAGAGTTTCATCCCAGAACCACCAACACTCAACACCTCCTGTTACATCTATCTGCTCATCCATCAAGCGCACAACAGAAGACATGAACTGAGATGTGCATAAGTATTCGCCCCCTTCCACATGCTCTTGTTGCACAACCCAGAGGTTATGTTCACGAAACAGACCTGGGGATTTTTTTTAATGCAAAGTTAGAAATGCAGAAGTAAAGTTTGCATAGATAGATAGATAGATAGATAGATAGATAGATAGATAGATACTTTATTGATCCAGAAGGAAATTTCCAACATCCAAACCAAGGATAGAAACATAATAAACAATAAACATGTTATAACAATTACAGCTCATCAATAGTGAAGTCACATGTTCTTGTTCCACAAACTGAACCTACACTGGACTTTATGTCATGACGGTACACAAAACAGACTATCATAATGATTTATTTATTTATTTTTTTTTTTAAATGAAGTTACAAATGTAAAAATGTTTGTGTAAGTACTTGTCCTCTGCTTAAAAATGCATTTGTTATTAATAGTATTTGACCAAACCTGCATCCAAATACATACACTTCAATCAGGGTCCCCCTTCCCTTTTTCAGCTCAGCTTTCGATTTCAGCTTCCACTCTTCTTGAAAGGCTGTCCACATGATGTTGGAGTTTCTGTGGGAATTTATACCTGTTCATTCTGTAGAGTGTTTATGAGGTCAGACACTTATGTTGGACGAGACGGCCTGGCTCACAATCTGCACTCCTGTTCATCCCAAAGATGCTCAACGGGGTTGCGGTCAGGGCTCTGTGTTTGGGCCGATCGTGTTCTTCCACACCGAACTCAACAAACCATGTCTTTATAGTCCTTGCTTTTGTGCACTGGGTCACAGTCACGTAGGAATAGAAAAGGGCCTTCAACAAACTGTTACCACAGATTTAGTGAAGCATAGCATTGTCCAAGATGTCTTGGTATGCTGAAGTATTAAGATTGTCCTTCACTGGGACACACTGAGACACCTGAATTCAATAATTAACAGGTTTGGACAAATACTTTTGTCCATATAGTGTAGTTGAGTGAATTTGTTACATTTTAATCTTTAACATCAGTTACAGGTTGATTTTTATCACACATGTGGACACTGAATTGTTTTGGTTGGCCGAATTAGAACCCACGTCCCTGAACTAATCTTGTGCACTTGGCACCATTACCCATTACATACACATCTTTTGTCCCCTTATACTATATCATTTGCTTGGAAATATGAATCTGGTGAGTTTTAATGTTAATTTAAGGAACAGAAATTGACAGTAATTATTTTTAAAGTAAAGTTTATAGTACACACACTTAGGTAAGACTAACCGAGAGTACGACTACCACATTAAGGAAGTGTACATTATGGAATTAACTAGGATAAGTTAACATTTAATTATTATGTTAATTAATAAAAAAAATTCTGTTATAAATGATCTGTATAAACGCAATCAAAAAGTAATGTTTTTCTGTAAGATGTTTATTCTGCATTTATAGAAGGAGTCTCCAGTGTCAGTGCTATAAGAGGTAAAGCTGTAGTTTTATGGTTTGTTTAAAAAAATCTAACACAATTTGTTCACATTTGTTTATTCAAGAGGAATTATGCACTTAGGAATGTGCTTTTGTAAGAAAATAATGAACCTCAGGGATTTAACAGTGACTCGCTCAGACGATCATGCTCACAGTTTAACAGCCGAAACTCGTCCTCAGTTTGTCTCACGCTATAAGAACACACTTCTGAGCATTTCTCGACACACTTAACACTAGTTGTCATCATGGCGCTCTCTCCGAAACGTCCGAGCGCTCTTGTAAGTCAGCAGGTATCTGGAGCAGACGGGGAGCTTAAAGGATTAGCGCACTCGAAAAAAAATGGTGATGACAAATTTGTCTGAAAAAGTTTCACTAAGTTTTTACTAAAACACGCAAATTCTTCACCTCCATCATCTCTTCATCAGAACCATCACATGATCACTAACACACAATACACACTGATCACCAGCGTCTTCTGTATGTGCAAAAATATTAGCCACAAAGTGGCACACTACTGTTCAAACGTAAGTGCCCCTGCATGCTCATTAAACAGCTTCCATGCTATTGTTGTTTAAAATTTATTCATTACCATAATTTTATTCATCATGAAATTTTTTTTTATTCATTTGTTATTAATCCAATAATTTAATTTAATTATTATTTAATTATTATTAATTATTAAAATCAGATTGGCACAGTGGTGTTTTGGTTTCCAGGATTGAGAGATGGTATCCCGCCTCAGCTCTGTGCATGTGTGTGGAGATCTGGCATGTCTTTGAGCATACCTAAATAACCTGTAGTGTTTGTGTGTGTGTGTCCTGTGATGGACTGGCACCCTGTTGATTGTGTGCCCCATCTCCTGGGATAGAGTTCAGGCCCCTGTACACAAGATAAAGCGGTATAGACGGTGAGTGAGTGAGTGAATCACTTAAATAAATGAGCGTCAAATAAATTCTTTGTCCTCCTTTGTCAAATAAATTGCCAAATCTCGCACACACTCCCACAGATAGCAGATGTTTACAGGAAAAAAATACAAACCGGCTAACATCAGTGACTCTCGTCATTTAGAAAATGAAACGTAAACAGGAAATGTCTCAGCGAGTCATAATGTAATTATTTTTTTAAAGGGAATGTTTACACTTTAATGATGTCATTTTAGAGTCAGACAGGGGCGGACTGGGACCAAAAAGTGGCCCTGGACTTTCTGGACCAAAGCAGCCCACATCATAATACATTGGCTCATTAATGTAGAGATACATTTTTAACACCAGTTACAAGTATAAAAATTAGGGCCGGGACTCGATTAAAAAAAATTATCTAATTAATTAGAGGCTTTGTAATTAATTAATCGAAATTAATCGC